>SZWC01007769.1:0-14567 GCA_023375785.1 Penium margaritaceum | reverse complement strand
CGACTCCGACGCCCTCGCCCTCCCCCTGTCCTTGACCTCCTCATCAACGTCATCATCCACGAGCACGGGGAAGCGCGGTCCGTACATGGACTGGTTTGGGTTGGGGCATGTCCCAACCATCCATGCTGCAGTCCAGCGCCACAACGGCTCCATCCACTCGGCCATCTCCTACCTGCGCCGAAACTACCGCACTCCCAACAGCGCATCCGTGTACGACAAGCTCGCGTACAGCACTTTCAAGGGGTGGTATGAGAGCTGCATGACAAAGCTGAAGTCGCAGTACGCAAGTGCCCTCATTGCTGGAGGGGACACGCCGAAGGAGGCAGCTGCGCTGACCACCTCTCGAGTGCAAGGGTGTCGTGGACGGAAGTCGTGCTTCCACGACCACCCCGCTCTCAAGGGGGAGGTGCTCCGTGCCCTTGAAGCCATGCGTGAGAGGGGCGTGCCACTGTGCTCCGCCATGATCAAGGACAAGATGCATGCGATCATGGTGGAGCCCGGTGTCGACGTTCTGGGTGGCAGGTCGACGGCAGAGATTTTCAGCCGGTCTCGGTGCCGCAAGTTTGTCGCGGACAAGCTGCAGTGGTCGTGGCGACGCGGGACCACTGCTTTGCAGAAGCTTCCCTCTGACTGGCAGCTGAAGGCGCTCTCCATGCACAGGCACGCCACCTTCTACATCTCCCTGTACAACATCCCCTCGTACCTCGTGGTCAACGCCGACCACACCGGCGTATACCTCGTTCCGGCGCCTCGCTACACCTACGCACCTAAGGGATCTGATGAGGTGAAGGTCTGCGGCAAGGAGGACAAGCGTCAGGTGACGGTCCTTGTCGCATGCGCCATGGATGGGGAGGTCTTGCCGTTTCAGGTCATCTGGACCGGCAAGACCTCCTCATGTCACCCACTCGGCCCGCACAGCGACACGGCGACAAAAACCGCACAGTGGCACTTCACGCACACTGCCAACCACTGGGCGACGGTCGATACGACCAAGCAGTGGTTCTGCATGGTCCTCGAGCCGTACTTCATTCGCATGTGCGCGAAGTACAGCCTGGACCACACATCCAACAAGATGCTGCTCGTCTTGGATGAGTGGCGCCCGCAGGCGTCTGAGGGCTTTCGCGAGTGGGTTCGTGAGCGCTTTCCGTGGGTTCAGCTGCTCTACATCCCCGCTGGCTGCACTTCGAAGCTGCAGCCATGCGACATCGGGCTCCAAAAGCCCTTCAAGGGTGAGGTGTCTAAGGGCTACTCATCGTGGGTGGGTGACAAGCTGCGCGACTCGGAGCATGTCAACCTTGGCATGCGCGCGATCAAGGATGCCGCAGCGAGCTGGATGCTGAAGGGGTGGGCCCACCTCCGCAAGAACCCGAACATTGTGCACAACATTTGGTGCGAGGGAGGGTGGGACAGATGCTTTGACGTTGACTTTCAGCGCGTAGTGGGGTCTGATCTTGTGAACTTCATGTCTGAGTCAGACCACCAGGGCTTTGAGGAGGAAGATGTTGTTGCATGATGCAAACAGGTGTACTTATGTTTTAATCCATGTTTTTTTTCCCGCACGTTCCTCTCTATCCCGGTCCCACTCTCCTGTCGTCTTTTGCTGCCCACACCACATGTTGACATGCCCACACGGTTCGTAACGAAATCACGGAACACCGACATTTGACCCCATATGCAAGCCTAAAGCTGCGAACACAATCCCTAGACCACACAACCTAAGAAAGTACAGGAGTGCCCTTTTTCAGAGATTTTAAACCGTATTCGTTATCAACGGATAAATACAAACTTGTAGCCGATATAAAGAATTTGTTGAGCAAAAAAAAAACAAACAAACGAAATCATGAAGCACTAGGGTACGTCACATGGTGTTGGATGCTTCACCTTGTGAAGGTCTATATGACAGTCGCACTATGTGGTTATCTCTTCACTCTCAAGGTGCTGTAAGTTGGAGCATAGAAGAGAATTCATGGCGTTTAGTGATTGGTTGTTTATCGCTGGCTCCGTGTGAATCATTCAACATTTGTGTACACAGTTGCTCAGTACATCGCCTAAGCAAGCTTATGTTCCCTAGCAACTCGACGCGTAGTGCCAGTCTTCAACAAAACATGACATTGCGAAGTAGGAAGACAGACCACATCTCAACATTGCGCGTGGTGATCCCATCAGTTCTTTTGAACAACGACAGCCTAAGTTTATGAGCTTTGAACCGCACTTGTCCAATGGGCCAAGTGCCGGCGACACACTGAACCTCAATAGTGGGCAAAATGAAAAATGTTCTTTTGACCTACCCTATCGATTGGTCTCTAGAAAAGTCCTAAGATCCTTGGGAATAGGACAATATCTGAAGCACAAGGTTTTTGTTCTAAGAGAGAAAATTGGCTATAGATAAGTGATGTATCACGAATTGTAGAACATGTTTCTTCTACTTCCTTGAAACTCATGCCTATACCCAGCACACTGAACGTGTAACATCCATTTTTTCTGCCACTGGTTGTATTGCATGCATGTAACTCTTGCTGGTCATTTGGTTTTCACAAAGCTTTCCCTGTCTTGAGATGGTTTCATCTGAAAACTTATCATGTATCTCGTTAAGTGAACGTAATGAAGGACTTATGCAATGCAGTGCCTTTCCCTTGTCCGAACACTGTTGGAGCTGGTCCCCTCATCTCTTCTTGAACCACTCCCTGTTGAGTGTAAGACAGTTTATGGCTGATGTGTACTCATGCTCGTCGACGACTGCACTGATATGTACCAGGCTGTTAGTCCTTGCTACAAAAGTGATTATGTGTTAGTTGTTTCCCGGTGAGTTTTCATGGCTTAGCGTCAGCCTTGATAGACCCCCAATATCTCTCATCCCAATCACAAAGGTGAAGGGACATGGAGCAACACTCTGCTATTGATTAAGGTCAAGTACCTGAAAAGAAAACAAAGTGAAGGAGCACTAGACCCAAGCCAAAGAACATGTAGTTTACTCCATAGCAATCTTCTGTACCGATTCGCTTTTGACAAATTTTTTATGCCACAGTGTTCACTCTTCAGCATTATCACACCACAATTTTTGCTCTGTTTTGCAGTGACGATGTGTACCTCAGGAGGAAATGGGATTTTTAAGTGTGTATCTAGCTGAATAGGAAACAAATCCCACCAAGTTGTTTCTACATCGGTGCATGCACGTATTTGATGGTGTGGTCCCTCGGTCCAAAGTCTAGGAACCGATATTATATCAAGATATGGGATAGAACAATGTTTCTATAGCTACTGTATCTATTGAATGTTGTCCTTACAGTAGTCATACGCCTCTACATGCAATGTGTACTAGTGCATGGAGGAGTGAGTGGTCCTGGCTCATAATTCCGCTAATGCATCCCTCCATTCATTGCAAAGAGGTGCAGGGTTATCTGAACCCATTTATGTTTGTTGTTTTTTTATCCTGCTAGCCTGCACACGGCCCTTTTTACTGTATTCCCAGCCTAAATTTCTTGTCCCCATGCCACTTCTGCCACTTGTACAACAACAGCTGCCTACAACGCATCCAGTGCTTATATTGACTACATGGCCTTTCCCAGTTGCGTCGCTTTTACACCCTGTAACAAGTTTTATACGACATAACAATTTAAAGACATAAATATTGAAAGACTGTACGTACATGTATTGAGGTGCAAACAGTGTCTTCTTTCTTGTACATATGAACATAATCAGTGAGAATCTTTCACCTACATTTTTGTTATCTACCTTCTCCCCCCACATATCTTCCAGGAAACATCTTGTCACTTTCATGACATGTCCTGCGGTGATTCACATGGAGAGAGGTATTGGGAGGAAAAATTGTTGTAGTCTCAAGGAAGGTTCTTTGACAATTCCTTGAGTGTGTACGTTTCATGGAAGTAACTTTACCAATGCATTCTATAAGGGTTTTTACCGTAGATGTCTTCCTCAGCGCACCTTGTTCTTCATGGCCCATGCCACATAAATCATGTGGCCAGTGCACGAGAATGAACAATTGGTACTGCGACTTGGTCAAGAAATCTACTTGCTGGTCTTGTGAACTGATTACAGGAAACCAGATGGTCATAACACAAAATGTCTCGCACATGTGGTGATGTGCAACGCATGTGTGCTTAATGCAGTGACCGTACATTAGAGTTTCCACCATCTCCATAGCGCTCTTGTTTTCACACGTGGAAGGGACCTACAGAATGAGACTGAAAATATCATGAAAATGGTTACACGAACATGACACCTGTTTTATGCTATCACTTAGTGCACCATGATTTGCTTCTGTCAAGCTAGTAGTGGTGGAGCATTGCTTGGCGCTCCCCCACAAAGCTGCTTCCCCTCCAATTTTGATTTTGCATCCATTGTGTGTGGCTCCACTGCATTTGCTCCTACAGTTTCCACCGTAGCATCGACAGGGAATCACATCCTTTCTGGTGTCGTTGCGGGGAAAGAAGGCTCAAAAATAACAAGGAACTCGTGGGTTTGAATACACAAATGGATGCGAGCACTTCCACGTGTTACAAACCACACATTTTGACCTAAGTTGAAAGGAAGTAAATACCCATGTAATCTTCACCCTCGCAAGACTGAGATTCAATAAAGCATGTGTCCCTCCTATGAAACAAGAATTTGAATTTTAAATTGATTTCCATGTTCTTTCTTATTGTGATCCCCAAATCAATGGGATGGTCTTTCAACATCATGAGAGCACTGAACATGTTGTCGCTGCTAACAGTGCTGACACCATTGTCTTTACATACAAAGATGACGTGGCTGAAACCGCTGTCAATGATTTGAATACTAAAACTAGCACGTATTCCTCTCACTATACTACACTCAATCTCTATTGTCTGTGACTGGACTACATGTGAAAAATGTCATCTTCTTTGCCTCTAGTCACAACCATGAACGTGCAGACTACCAAAACTGAACAATCGCACACAAAGACACACAAAGACTAAAATTGTATGTGAAAAGCATAGCCTTATTGAGTACTTGGGCTGCTCAAATCCAGGAACACATAAAATCAAAGTGGAATGTTGGCACTTGGATCTTGAAAAAGCATGGATGTTACCATTGGCTGGTTTCTTGAATTTCATCATGAAAGCGATAGAATTCTGACCATCCATAACAGCATACTTTTGAACAACAACAATTATGTGGTACATACCTAGCATTTATACCAATCAACAAAACTCAAATAATTCTACCTCATGCATCCATTGGTGTAGCTATTAGGCTTGTACCATGCCACTATACCATGTCAGATTTCAATAGCTCCAACAAGATGGCTCTCCAACCCCTGGATAAATCCAGGTCTCTAACTTAGATTAATCTCCACGGAGAAACCACCTTAGTAACGGTTCACTTGTGCACGACCGTTGCACCAGCTCCAAGCCTTCCTTAATAACTGCGATCACGTCGCAAATGCGTCCGGCAAGGGAAGATGCCATTGCCCTACTAGTTTATCGTGTTTTGATTTTACATGCAGAGGATGTTTTGTAACGGAACGGATGGAATCCTTGGCCAACTAGGCCAAAACCGCGGTGCTTGAGGGTCTCTGACCCTCAAGCCATCCCGTCTCACCGCCCGCCGTCCCAGGTGACCCCGCTTGAGCTACGTGGCTCCTTCGACCGGTCACCGTGGCAATGACACGCTACATGTTTATTCCCTCCTATTTCAATCCAAAACTTTTCTCCTCATCCTGTTCTCCTTTGGTCCCGTGACCCTCGCTACCATGTCCTTGCTATGCCCTTCTTGCTTACCCTTTTCCATCCAATTTCTTGCCTATCTCTCGCATCCCTTTGCTTTGTCACTATGCTCCTCCACTCAAGTCTGCTCACATGAATGTGTTTGCTCTTCTCAGCCTTCACATTCTCTTGGCGTCTCTCCATCTACTTTCTGCCCTGGTGCTCTGCCTCACCTATCATGCCTGCTCTCACTCCATTTATGGCTAACTCTTTGTTCTTGTCTCCATCGCTCTGCTTCTGTTTACCTTGCACCCTCCGGTGCTTTTGTCTTCTTTTTCTCTCAATCATCCTGCGCATCTACTTCTTCTGACATGGTATCAGAGCTTCAGTCAACATCGCCTGGTGCCTCCCGACCAAGTCAGGAGGCACCAACACCATCTCCTGCCCTCGACATTTCTCTGGTCCATTTTTTCCCAGTCGCTGTCGACCACGTCATCCTCGCCGCCTCCGCCTTCCGCCTCTGTAGCTACGAACTCAATTGGTGGACAGTGGTCTGTCCTACGTCCATTCATCCACATGTGGCGGTTCCCACTCTCTAGTCTCATCATCGGCTTGTTTTCTTGCTTGCCTGCTCTTCCTCCTAATTCATCCATAGCTAACATAGGCAGCATCGCCTCCTCCCACTTCTCAAGCTTCAACGCCATCTTCAGTCGTGATTGAGCCCTCCGTCAAATCCAACACATGTGGTAATGTCCAGCCTCATCAGCCACCAACGGCCTGCAACAACATCTAGGCTGTTTTCTACCACCAACTTCGTCGAAGCTTCCTGCCACCTTCTGCCTTTTCCTATGCTTCTGTCATTTGCGTACATTGCCGCCTTCTAATCCTGCTCGCTACAAATCTCACACTCTTTATCTTTCATCTGCTGCTCCATCTCTGCCTCATGACCTTATGGTAATATCACTTATGAGCCGCCGCTCCCGCCTCCCAAAGCGTCATCTACATCTCCTCATCATCCTAGTGTTGCATCTGCTTCGATCTACTCCATTGGCATCAACACCATCCATGGCCTCTAGTCTGCCTCCTTGCCGCACCACTCCTTTGAGCTGATTCTTCATGCTGTCTTCTGGTCCTTAAAGCACCTCTACTTCTTCTTCATTGTGCAACAGTTCTCTCCTTCACAGCACCCCGCATTTCACCCTCGAGCTTCATCCGAGTTATCAGCTCCATCTTCGGGCATCACTTGCATCATCCCCATCTTCGTCAAGCTTCATCATCTGCCTAGTTTTTCACCTCTTCATCATCATCATCATCATCACCTGCTCCATCATCATCATCAGTCATCAATATCTGTCAACGTCCATGGTTCACCCCTGCGCCCAGTTCAGCTCCTCATTCTCATGGGGCCGACTGTGTGCCTTGTTTGACATCTCCCCGTGGTCAAATGCCTGGCGATTGTTGTACACCGCTCGCCACCACATTGTCAAGTCTTGAGATGTCCTCTAAAAGGCTCTCACACACCAAGACATGTGGAGCTGACGAGGGGGAGCTCCGAGTTGCCACGACGCACATGTCAAGCCGCGCTTGACATGTGCGTCGTGGCAACTCGGAGCTCCCCCTCGATTGCGCTTGATCCAGGTACGTTGAAGGAGGCAATCTTGGTACAAGATGTAGAGTTGTCACGCGTTGTCTCTGAGGATGAGCTCAGAGCGTTCGGAGAGCATGGCGTCTATGAGCTTTTCGATCCACTTGGCCATACAAGTTAGGTGATTCTTTTGCAAGAAGCTGAAGCGTGACGGCTCACTCAATCTCTGGAAGGCCCGCTCGATAGCCAACAAATTCTTAATGGTTTAGGGTGTTGATTTTGTGATACCATACATAGTTGGCCATATGGTCACAACTCGTGCTATGTTTGGTGTTGTTGCTCAGTACCACTTAGAGCTGCACCAGATGGATGTGAACACCGTATATCTCCATGGTGCTGTACAGGAGAAGATTAAGATGGTTCAGCCACCTGGATTTGAGGTCAATGACAAGGTCTAATGCTGGCAAAGAGCCTCGTACGCCCTCAAGCATTCATCCCGGTGTTGGAAATAGGAGATCACTGGCACACTGATTTGTACCGAGTACATGCGCGATGACGTCGATCTCTCCGACGGGCACCTAAGCCCTTGATTGCCACCCTGTTCTGTGCTGATGACTTTCTGATCACTTCTCCTTTGATGGAGGCCATGAAGGAGGCCAAGGTAGTACTGCATGGTATGTACAAGATGAAGGACCGTGGTCCAATAGTCACACTCCTTGAGTTGGAGATCGTGCGTGACCACAGACGGCAAACACTCTTGGTGTAGTTCCCATGGCCTCCCTGCTCGTCACACTTGACGGACGGGATGCCCGAAAGGTGGCTGATCTAGCACAACTAGGGAGGACAGTGGACGTGGTCTTGCACTTGTGCCTCATTAAATATCTTGTAAACTTGGCCACGACCGCTCAGCCCAACATTACCTTCTCCGTCAATATGCTTGCACAGTTCTCACTGTATCCTCAAGTGAGATCCCTCCATGCAGTTGTGCAAGTGTTGCAATATGAGATTTCCACGTTGTAGTCTACTGTCGTCAATAATATTCATGTTGTGGTCGACGGATACAAGAATTGTGATTGGGCGTGGGGCAAATATGGGTGTAGTCAAATAGGTTATGTGTTCTTGCTAGGTTACACTATTATGTCATGATGCAATGGCAAGCAGGGGTACGCTTTTCGTACCTCGCATGAGGCACAATATGCTGCACAAGGGGATGAAGCTGCTAAGGAAGTATGGTTGTAAAGCTTGCTTCGTGGTTTGCGTGAGTACATTCCTTCCATTGTTCTGCGTCGTGACGACCAAAGTGCCCTTGTCATTGTAGAGAATTCTTGTGTGCTTTATGCACACACAAAGCACATTGGAATTGAGCATCATTATATGTGAGCAATAGGCGATATCCATCATCTGGGTCAGCACGGACATTCAACTGGCTGACTACCTGATCAATGCATTTGCATGCAGAAAGTTCATGGTGGCCATTTGTTCTATCAGGTTTCGTCCCTTGCTTGAGGGTGGTTGAGAATGAATGTGCATTGTTGAGCATCTTATCACGCACTCGTGTTAGTTCTACACGTGATCATGCATAGCATTGATCATGGGTCATTGTTGTGATGTGAGCGACCTTTGTTTGTTTGTATTGTTGAATGTGATCACTTAGCTGTGTCCATGCTCGTAAAGATCCCTCATGCAGAGCCAGCTAGAACCGGAGCACTGTCGCATGGTGATCCACCTATCAGCACATGTAGGGCAGGTGCTACGGCATCCCTAACAATTGCCGGGGCATTTTATAGGCTTCCAGTAGCATCTAGGATTTTCGTTAAAGACTTCGTGAGCCCAATTTGCATGTCTTTGCATTTTGCATCTGGACCTGTGCATTTGTGCAATTGTAGCGTCTGGATTCTGCGCCTCTAGGTTTAGGCGATGTAGCGATTGGGTGCCCGTGCACTTGGATTGGGCCGTGTTTAGGGCGAACTGATCCTGCCGCTTTCGTCACTTGCCGTGCACCACAGCATCTACGTATGTTATGACCTTGCCCACTGCCATTTCTTAAATTACAATAAAGCTCTATTAAGCTAATTAGAATATGCGTGTCTTTCCTAACCGAACCCTCGTTGTTTTGACATCTGTTTCGCGTGCTAATGCGTCTGCTGACTGGACAACGTTACCACGTCAAAGACAGCGGAGTGAAGAATTTTCTCAGAGATAGTCATATAGAGGAGAAGTGGGAGGGGTGAGCTTATTGGCCTTGATCCGGACTCGTCGGAGCCAGGTGTGGCAGAGCTTGCAAACACGGGAATTTTCCGTCCGCAAGGAATCATTCCTCCTCGAGACCTGCTTGACACCTTAAGCAATGGGTCAACGCGAACCAAAAACCGTGGGATGTCACGCATTTTGCAATTTCGGAGTGGAGGCCACCGCAAGCACGTCGCACACGACCACTCTGCAGTGGATGGAGCGGGATGCAATCCCATTGGTTATCACAGGAGTCCTGACCTGTGCGGCATGCCATGACCACCTCAAATCCAGGATTTTGTGGCTTTGTGGCCCGCTGCAGACTTATGTGGTGGAGGAAGGAAAACATCATTGAATACAATGATGCAATGTACCTTATTCAGTATTGTAGGATGGATCAGGAATGCTCTTTCCCTTGTGGAGGTATGACCCCTGGATCCGTTGTGATGTGACTCAACTATGCTCTGTCTCATGTGAGATATGACCTGTGAGTACACCACATGGGTGGGTGGTTACCTTGGCCATTTTGTTGATTTGGCCAAGTGAGAGGTCACGAGTTCGATCCTGGCCCCATGCACATCTTGTTTGCTGTGGAAGCTTCCAAGAAAGAAAGTCCGTAGCTTCTTGGATGTTACATGGTTGGTCTGTCACCTTGACACTAGGATGCTTATGTGTCAAGCCCACAGTGCAAGTCTATTGGTGACGTGGCTGGTTCAGGCCACTTCCCAGGAATGTGCTTTTGAGTTCTATGACTAGACAGACAGCTATAAAAATATTTGTCTTACATGCTGATCATTTAACCCTTGTTTGATGCTCTCTTGCGTATTGACGACTTGAGCTCTTATTAAGATGTAATGCTAAGGCGTTGGTACTCTTGAAGGTGAAGTGTATGTCTGATTAAGTTTGGGGTGCATGACACATGTCAACAAAGGAAGAAGGCCTAAAAACCTTTGTGAGCTTTTTTGGTTTCGCGGCTTCTCTGCCAAAGGTGGTTAGCTCAGTAGCTAACAAAGGGTTATGGGCCCACTCCTCTAGTTAGGGAAGTTTCACGCACGCAACCGCTAAGGTCACAAGCAGTGAGAGCGCCTTCGCTCTCACCCAACTTCTCTGTTTGAAGGGCAACATCAGAAGGAGGGGAATGCAACACATCTGCACCTTTCTACCTTGGGAGCTGACATCAGCCTACATCAGCCTACATCAGCCTACATCTGCTTGCAACGGTCAACATGAACAGGGGAAGCAGTTGCCTCTTCTCACCAACAGCCTACAGCGGCCTCAAACACAGGTTCATCGGCATCAACAACAGGTAAAGCAGCTGTAGCAATTGTAGTTGTAGGGATGGCAGGGCTAGGGGAACCAGGGAATCATTCACCCATCCTCAAATTTGATTGAGAGGGGTTTGCACTCTGGAAGTGGCAGTTTGAGATCATCATGGATGACAGAGATCTGCTAGGATGTTTTGACGGAACTATCCCAGCACCAAAGGAGGAGTACTGACGTTGTGGCATGGGTCAAGCTCAACAAGAAGGCTCTCGCCATTCTTGTATCCTCCATACAACCCTCAGTCCCTTCACACATCAGCGGTTGTACGATGGCAGCCGCGGCATACGCCAAACTTGGCAAGGTCTTTCAGTCCTCCTCACTTACTAACCGTCTCTTCATTCTACAAAATCTCATCAGCATGAGACTTGGTGAAGGGGAGGATGTCTCCGCCTTTATGCAAAAATTTGAGACGCTCTTGCAACAAGCCACAGGCATGGGGTGGGACCTAAAATCCGACATGCAGGCCATGATTTTTTTTATGACGCTACCGGAAATTTGGGGCCCCATGATAACGGTGATTGGAGGGTGGACTGAAGATCTAGTTTTGTACACCACCGTCTCTGAGTATGTGCGAAATGAAGCCATGCATCGTAGCAGCAGTGAAGCAAACATGGCTGCCTTTGCCTCACGGAGTAGTGGCACCTTCCGCAATACCTCCTCCTCTGGGTACAGGGGAGACAACAACACTAGCAATAGTGGAAGGGGTACAAAGCACCAAGGAAACTGCCATAACTGTGGCAAGGCTGGACACTGGGCTCGAGAGTGCCGTGCACCCAAGAGAGAGGGAGGAGACGGTGATGAATGGCGAGGGGGACATGGTGGGAAGGATCCCACAAGCTTGATGGCTGAGTGTACCTCCAACAAAGGGAGGGCGATACTCAGGCCAGGAGCTTACGGCCTCGACTCGGGCACAAACGAGTACACCACTTATGAGAAGAGAGACTTCATCTCTCTTGCTCCATGCAACAAGAACTTCAAAGTTGCCAACGGCAAGGTTGAGGCAGCTGAGGGGATTGGTGACAAGCTAGTCACAGTGGGTGTCAACGGTGGAGATTCCGATCAAAAAGCTAGAGGGGGTGGTCTACTTGCCCTCCTTCACATCCAACCTTCTCTCCGTCTCTAAGATAACTGACCATGGCATGACAGTGGTCTTCACAGAGAAGGAGGCGGTAATAGTTCCTACCAAGGACATCAACATCTCCTACTCTGCCAAGAAGGTTGTCGCACAGGTTCCTTGCGTTGATGGGCTCTACGTCTTGCAGACCAAAACTACAAATTCAATGGCTGAATGTTCGATAGAGAGTGATGATGAGGAGAGCAGCGATGTAGATTCAGATGAGGAAGGACATGTTGGATCAGCGGAAGCAATGGCAGCAGACGATTTAGCAACAAAAACACAAGCAAATACAACCAACGGGGCTGTTCATTCTAGCCTGTGCACATCCTCCAAAAACCTGTGGCACAGGCGCTTTGGGCACGTGGCTCATCGCACATTGGAGCTCATGGCAAAGCAGGAGCTAGTGCGTGGGATGGAGCTAGGTGATGAGGTGGAGGGAGCCGGCATCATGTGTGAGCCATGTCTTTAAGGCAAGGCAAAAAGGAAACCCTTCAAGCGCAATGGTACGCGTGCTCTTGCACCCCTTGACCTCGTGCACTCTGACGTGTGCGGTCCCTTCCGCATGCCATCAAATGGAGGTAGCAGATATTTCCTCACATGCATTGATGACAACAGCCGCAAGGTGTGGATATACTTTCTCAAAAAGAAAAGCGAGGTGAAGGAGAATCTGCAAGTCTTTGTCGCTATGGTTGAGCGATAGAGTGGAAAGAAGGTGAAGGCGTTCAGAACGGACAACGGGGGAGAGTACGAAGCCTACAGGGAGTGGCTCAAGACACAGGGTATTGAACACCAGAAAACGATGCCCTACTCACCTCAAAGCAACGGTGTAGCACAGAGGATTAACCAGACGCTCCTAGGCATGACAAGGTGCATGCTCTTTGACGCCAAGCTGCCTCCTATGTTCTGGGCTGAAGCAGCACGTACGGCTACCTACCTTGTGAACCTCACACCTGTAGCAGCTTTGCGAAGGAGAGGCAAAAAGAAGCAAACATAACAGCTGAAGATGCCTCAAGAAGCATGGTCAGGCAAGAAGCCGGATGCCTCCCATCTCAAGATGTTCGGTTGCACCGTGTTTGCCAAGGTCCAGGCCGGTGAAGTCCCTGGAAAGCTCGATGCAAGAGCACGAAAGTGCATTTTCATCGGCTATGACACCGCCCACAAGGCTTATCGACTCTGGGACCAAGGGGCCAAGAAGGTCATCCACAGCAAAGACGTGGATTTCCACAAAGTTTTTGTGAGCAAGGGAGAACATCTCAAACTCGAGAACGCTCCAAAACAGGGAGAGTGGCTCGCTCTCCTTGAAGAGGGAGACGAAGCACCAGCACAATGGCATGGGATAGGTGCTGCAACAGGGAGAGGAGGTCATGAAGATAACTCGGAGGAATCAAACTCTGATTCCGACGTATCCGATCCTCAAGAAAATGAGGAGGATGCCTCTCCCATCATCAACGAAGAACCAGACCTCCAGTCTCCACATTAATAGCACCAGCCACCAGGTTCAAGGAGCAGTTCACGCCTCAAAGTACCTCGGCAGCATTACGACGCAGATAAGGGTGAATGGACAGGTTTCAACTATTCATTCTTGGTTCAAGAGGAGCCAGCGTTTGTCGCAGAGGCATTCATTCGGCCTGACAAAGCAGAGTGGGATGAAGCAATTAGCAGCGAACTCAGCTACATCGAAGTGAATGGGACATGGGTGCTCGTGGACAGATCTGCCGGGGCTCACGTTGTGGGATCCAAGTGGGTGCTGAAAGTTAAAAGGAAACATGATGGCAAGATAGACGAGTACAAGGCACGAGTGGTAGCAAAAGGATTCTCCCAACGGCCTGGCGCAGAGTATGATGAAACCTTTGCTCCAGTTGTGACGTTTGCCTCCATCCGGTCAATGTTCGCCATTGCTACTGCCGAGACCATGGAGGTCCACCAGATGGATGTCAAGACAGCCTTCCTTTACGGCAAACTTGACAAGGAGGTATTGATGGAGGTTTTGGAGGGGGTTGATGCTCCTGAGGGCAAGGTGTGTAGATTGGTGAAGGCACTCTATGGGCTAAAATAAGCGCCAAGACTTTGGTACCAAGAGATGGACACATTCATGGCCAAGGAGTCCTTCATGCACTGCGACAATGACCCTAGCATGTACGTGCATGAGAGTGACAAAGGGACTATGTTGGTCGCCTTGTACGTTGATGACCTGATTCTATGCTCTTCTTCAAAGCAGTTGCTAGACGATCTCAAGGGGCCGCTGAGTAGCAGATTCAAGATGAAGCACATGGGTCCTCTTGAATTCTATCTTGGAATTGCCATCAAGCGCAACAGAGCAGCAGGTACCATCAGCCTGAACCAGACAAGATACATCGACTCCATCCTCAAAAGATACGACATGGCAGATTGCAAACCTGCTAGCACACCCATGAGCTCGGAGTGCAAACTCTCCACCTCCATGTCCCCATCCAACGAAGCGGAGAAAACTGACATGTTGGACATCCCATATCAGTCTGGAGTGGGCAGTCTGATGTATGCCATGGTCGCCACCCGACCAGATATAGCCCATGCTGTTGGGCAGGTGAGCCGGTTTGTGGCCAATCCCGGTCCACTTCACTGGCAGGCCGTGAAGCGCATCATGCGC
>SZWC01007768.1:102519-115477 GCA_023375785.1 Penium margaritaceum | reverse complement strand
CTCATTCTCATACTCATACTCATACTCATTCTCATACTCATTCTCATTCTCATTCTCATACTCATTCTCATTCTCATACTCATTCTCATTCTCATACTCATTCTCATTCTCATACTCATTCTCATTCTCATACTCATTCTCATTCTCATTCTCATTCTCATACTCATTCTCATACTCATACTCATTCTCATGCTCATACTCATTCTCATACTCATACTCATACTCATACTCATTCTCATACTCATTCTCATACTCATACTCATTCTCATGCTCATACTCATGTGAATACTCTCACGAATGTGTTGAGGAGATAAGTTTTTTCAACTTGGCAGTCAGTACAGAGCAGTGACTGGTTTGAGCGGGATAGGCTTTGCAATGCTGACGGGGTGGAGGTGTCGAAGGTGACGTGACAGTTGCTGGACAGCAGCTTCGGGACCGGCGCACGAGCAAGTGCTTGGTAGCGAGAATCGTCTCCATACACCCCGCAATTTTTTCAGAAGAAAATGTCTTACTTGATTGAATGTACGGGAATACTGCAACACGCCCTTGCTGTCACACTAAGACTGCAAACAGCAGCCATAGTTATGCTGTGATGACGTGGGTTACATCCGCTGCACATGACGTGTGCTGCATTGCTCTGTTAGCCCCTTCTCTGTCTTTGGTGGACTGCTGTTAAATCCAAAGCTACTCAACTCTCCTTCTTACATCCCTTGTTGTTGGGACTGCCCTCTGCCACAATTTGCAGCGGCCCGGCAAGGTTTGACTTCTCTGCTGCTGCCGATGGCGACGGCACGCCGCAGTGGGTGCATGTGCGCACGGGCGTGCCGCTGGTGCAACTGCTGCACTCGGAACTGTGTAAGCTGCTGCAGCGAGATGTGGACCTTGGGTGAGGTCTCATTGGCTCGTGTGGCTCCTTGTTATGGCGGAAAATGGCAGAGGCATACTTCTGTTATGGTAGAAAGAACTCTCGACACACTCACGCGTCTTGTAAAAGCCTAAGCTGATGTGTTGAAGGTGTCCCAGANTTCTTCGGCCCACCACCCCTTCTTCCTCAGCCCACCACCCCTGCGACTCGCAAACCACATTGCGCTCATCTTCTGGTAGAGCCTGGGCGCCGCACTCTGGCGCAAAGCCTCCATTGACAGCAGCACCCCCAACACTGGCACAGACAGCTCCTGCTCCACCATCCCCCAGAAAGGGTAACTTACTGTTTTCATCAACTTGATGAACTTCATCCATGAAACTGGGACGACTGCTGCCATAGACACTGGCACAAGCACGTGGTAGTGCCATGCCGCCACCCACAGCACACAACAGAGTGGAACAAGTGAGAAAAAGAGAATGCAAGGGAGTGGCAGGGAGAATAGACTTGAGGAGGAATGATGGTCCTGCTCCGCCTCTAGAGGGTACGTGTAGCACAAGTTGAACAGGGCCAGAGGACCGAGAGGCATTGTTCGGTGGGAAGAGAGAGACGGGTCCTCTTGCGGCCCAAGCCCAAACCCTCGTCAAAAGAGCGGGTAGTCGCGGATGTATGTTACATACAGTGTTTTGGTGGTTTTGGTGTTATGGCCCATATCAGAGTTTATGGCGTTCACTTTTCATCATCCTCGTCGGACTTGTCGCACCTTCCACCCAATCCGGTGGTTGCCCTTGCTTCAGTTTTTCTTCTTTCTTTTTTGGTCTTGTGTTGCCAATGAGTGCTGCGCTGCAGCAAGGAGTGCTGACGCTACGCCTGCGACCGCACGGCACATTTGTTCTCAACAAACAAACACCCAACCGCCAAATCTGGCTGTCGTCTCCTGTCAGGTGAGCAACCCCTTTCCCCCCCCCCCCCCCCCCCCCCCCCCCCCTCTCATGTGAGTATGTCGCAGTATGAAGCATAATCGAAAAGTGCTACAGAATCGTGGTGGCTGAGAAGGGAAAGTTGTGCACACGTTGGCTCTCTCCCAGCTGTGTGTGGTTGAGCCTTATTGCTCATTGTACCGTGGTGTCTACTCATACTCATACTCATTCTCATTCTCATTCTCACACACTCTCATTCTCATTCTCATACTCATACTCATACTCATACTCATACTCATACTCATACTCATACTCATTCTCATTCTCATAGTCATTCTCATTCTCATTCTCATTCTCATTCTCATTCTCATTCTCATTCTCATTCTCATTCTCATACTCATTCTCATTCTCATTCTCATACTCATACTCATTCTCATACTCATTCTCATACTCATACTCATTCTCATACTCATTCTCATACTCATTCTCATACTCATTCTCATACTCATACTCATACTCATTCTCATGCTCATACTCATACTCATTCTCATACTCATGCTCATACTCATACTCATTCTCATGCTCATACTCATTCTCATGCTCATACTCATGTGAATACTCTCACGAATGTGTTGAGGAGATAAGTTTTGTGCAACTTGGCAGTCAGTACAGAGCAGTGACTGGTTTGAGCGAGATAGGCTTTGCAATGCTGACGGGGTGGAGGTGTCAAAGGTGACGTGACAGTTTGTCGTTGTCGTTGTCGTTGCTCATTTGCTGCTGGACAGCAGCTTCGGGACCGGCGCACGAGCAAGTGCTTGGTAGCGAGAATCGTCTCCATACACCCCGCAATTTTTTCAGAAGAAAATGTCTTACTTGATTGAATGTACGAGAATACTGCAACACGCCCTTGCTGTCACACTAAGACTGCAAACAGCAGCCATAGTTATGCTGTGATGACGTGGGTTACATCCGCTGCACATGACGTGTGCTGCATTGCTCTGTTAGCCCCTTCTCTGTCTTCGGTGGACTGCTGTTAAATCCAAAGCTACTCAACTCTCCTTCTTACATCCCTTGTTGTTGGGACTGCCCTCTGCCACAATGTGCAGCGGCCCGGCAAGGTTTGACTTCTCTGCTGCTGCCGATGGCGACGGCACGCCGCAGTGGGTGCATGTGCGCACGGGCGTGCCGCTGGTGCAACTGCTGCACTCGGAAGTGTGTAAGCTGCTGCAGCGAGATGTGGACCTTGGGTGAGGTCTCATTGGCTCGTGTGGCTCCTTGTTATGGCGGAAAATGGCAGAGGCATACTTCTGTTATGGTAGAAAGAACTCTCGACACACTCACGCGTCTTGTAAAAGCCTAAGCTGATGTGTTGAAGGTGTCCCAGACACTAGAGGCTACCTTCCGCCTCTTCTCCCATGTACTCTTCTCCCATGTCCTCTTCTCCCATGTCCTCTTCTCCCATGTCCTCTTCTCCCATGTCCTCTTCTCCCATGTCCTGTGTAAAGTAGTGGGTATTGGCAGCACACATGGTTGGGCATCATTTGTATCCCAAAGTACAACCCACATGTGGTAGCTTGCCAGCCAGGAAAGTCTGCACAGACAAGTTAGTAAACAGACAAGCAACATGACGACATATTCTTGATTGGCTTCCAACCGGTACTATGCGTCTGGTTCAACTTAGGGATGCTGTTACGATGTCCGAGTGCTGGCTGAAACTGAGAGGTATAGAGACAAAGAATGACTAGGTATGTACACATCGACTTGTAAAAAGAGTATTTCTTGACTTTCCTAGACGTTTTTCAAAACGACAAAAACATGACTAGGTATTTACACATCGAATTGTCTCATCTTAGTTGTGTTTAAGTGCAAAGCAAGCCGCAGCCTATGTTGTGTGGGGAACTCATGTGCAAAGGTTCACTCTGTGGACCTAAGAATTCCTTCTTTCAGTGAAAAAGAGACATGGTCTATCGCTTTAGAACACCCAATCAGTGTCGGAGGGAGAGGAAGGAGGGGGTGCAGACCCATTCGAAGCCCTCCCCCCCCCCTCATCACCAATCAGAGCCGTCTGTGGAGGGAGGGATAAACAATAATGTGAGGCAATGGCAGCAGCATGTGCGGAGGCAGCCGCAAAACACTGTCAGCCAACTTTACCCCTGCATATATAATCAGNGGGGGGGGGGGGGGGGGGGGGAGGGGAGGGGGTTGGTAGACGCTTTAGATGGCACACATTTGGTGGCTTGCTTGGTGAAGTGAGCCCTATTGGCGCATCACACGCAAGGTGGAGCCCACTGCCACCCTTGGGAGACCTCTTGGATGAAATAAAAAGCGGCTGCAGTCAGGAAAAATCTAGCACTATGATCCTAGAGAGATCAACAACTCAAACTAACCAAACCATCCATGAAACTTGGAATCATGGAAGCATGAAAGCATGGTCCACATCATCCTAAAGTGTATGGAGACAAGCATTTTATTTGCATCCATGGAAGCCAACCCGTTGGCACAAGCCAAAGACTTAACAAGTGGAAGGAGCAACATCGACCAAGTGAAGAGCAAACTCAGCCTGCATATGGCTTCTAGACACCATTCATCATGCTTTGTAGTCATGAATTATTGTCCTCCAAAGATGTGTGTGTAAACGGGTCGTGTCTCAGGCTATAACATGGAGGTTGTTGTTCGAGTTCGCAAAAGGGCGTCCAAAACTCGCCCGAGGAGTTTTGCCCTCGGCGACACTGCGGGGGCAATTGTCACCAACGACCCGTGCGGAGAGACTCCAATGTTTCGAGTCTACGGAGGCCCAATTCTGTTTCTACCTCGCCCCTTCATTCTGGTTCCCAAACAAGAGGGGGTATCACCTCAAACTCGCCAGTTTGCACAAGTTTCCTGTGCTTGAAACTCGTACGAGTTTCAAGCACAGGAAACTTGTGCAAACTNGTCGTGTCTCAGGCTATAACATGGAGGTTGTTGTTCGAGTTCGCAAAAGGGCGTCCAAAACTCGCCCGAGGAGTTTTGCCCTCGGCGACACTGCGGGGGCAATTGTCACCAACGACCTGTGCGGAGAGACTCCAATGTTTCGAGTCTACGGAGGCCCAATTCTGTTTCTACCTCGCCCCTTCATTCTGGTTCCCAAACAAGAGGGGGTATCACCTCAAACTCGTACGTTAATCCCACTTGCTTGCTCGCTATCGCCAGCAAGGAGAACAAGCAAGGGCGAGGGCACGAGGCCACGGGCCTTGCCCTCAAGGCCCTCGTAGCCTATCAGCCGCCGATCNGCGACACTGCGGGGGCAATTGTCACCAACGACCCGTGCGGAGAGACTCCAATGTTTCGAGTCTACGGAGGCCCAATTCTGTTTCTACCTCGCCCCTTCATTCTGGTTCCCAAACAAGAGGGGGTATCACCTCAAACTCGCCAGTTTGCACAAGTTTCCTGTGCTTGAAACTCGTACGAGTTTCAAGCACAGGAAACTTGTGCAAACTCGTACGTTAATCCCACTTGCTTGCTCGCTATCGCCAGCAAGGAGAACAAGCAAGGGCGAGGGCACGAGGCCACGGGCCTTGCCCTCAAGGCCCTCGTAGCCTATCAGCCGCCGATCGAGCCACCAGCTCGATTGGTAGCTGGTGGCTCGCCGACAGGTGGCTTGCCGAACATGTGACCCGCTGCCATCCACCTAGCTAGCCAGCCGCCCGCTTCTTAGCCAGCGCGGCTACCGGCCTCCCTCTCGATTCTTGAGCGTCAGTGCCACAACCATGTTGGACACCCCAAACCTCCTATGGTCACTATCCACGAATGCCGTCGAGCGGGAATGTTGTTCACTATTGCCACGTTCAGGTGGTCCTCGTATCACGCGTCGACCTATGCAACTTGCTAGTTCGCTCTAGTACTCATTGACCACACCAGTGGCCAAACAAGATCCATACTCCCATGAGTTATGTTTAAGTCCACATCTGACCCAATGAACAAGGTATTCCTTAAGAACCCTCGATAGAAGAGCACGCTCTCGGTGGTAGAACACGCGAAGGACCTTCTATCTGTCGTCGGCAGCAAGGACTGCCAATGGTGGTTGAATGATTCCTTCTACCGTGTGTGGAGCACTTAGGCTCACATGAAAAATGCCATGTATCTTCATACTTGATTGAAGTAACATTTGGTATGCCACTGGCCTGATAAGAGCAAATTTTCTATCTCAATTGGAGATAATGCATAACGACAAACCATGGTATTGCACTACACCCTTGAAGAAGAGATGAGCAGTCTCCTCTGCCTTTACGCCAATGGTTGTAGGAATAAAATCTGTCATCTCCATGACAAGATCCACAATCACTTCTCTTGCATCGTAGCCACGGGCCGTGTCTGGAAGACTAGAAGCAAAATCCATGTTGGCGCACTTCCATGGAGTCCCGGACATAAGAAGTTGTTATGGAGTGAACCAGGTTTTTTCTTACTAGCCTTGTTTTGCATGAATTGGTCGTATGTCATGTAATACTTATCGACAAAGAAACTCCATTCCGGACACCAATACACGTCCGAGAGTGCCCGTCCGGTCTTTCGAGGTCTCATATGTCCTACCACCGGTGGTTCGTGGAATTGGGAGATAACTTTTTGTTGAAGGATTCCCGAGTCCGGCACAACAACTCGTTCTGCGTATGAATAGATTCGTGTGGCCTCCACCGATCTGTAGTTGTCTAGATTCCGAGATTCATAAAATGAAGAATCCATACAGTATCCCAACTGGATCCTGATTACGAAAATGTTGTAGTGGATGATATCTCAAAGTGGTTCCTCTAAAGGTGCACGGGTGCACCTTTAGATGAACCACCTCGAGATGTTGTCCATTACAACAGTTTGCACCATGGCTATCACAATGGCCAAAAAACTCCCACCAACTTTGGTGGTTGATTTCCACAGGCTCTCGGCTTAGTAGAGCAGCCACGTTGATGTGTCCTAGCCAGTATTCCCACATGAACAAGAATTTTCGCATGTATTTTCTCCAATGCGCCTGTTGTCTTCATACGTTTGGTTGTAGATGGAAAAGCACCAATGGGTTGTGTCCGATCATCATCGTGACGCCCCCCTTAGCACCCTTGAGGTACCAATGCCACATCTTAAATACATGTACCATAGCGAGGATCTCTTGATCACTTGCTGTGTTGCGCGTCTCCACGGGGATGAACTTCTGGCTCTCATATGCAAATGAATGGTCATTCTGCATGAGGACTACTCCAAGTTCTACTACGGAAATGTCACATTGCACCGTCAACCATTAGGAAAGATCCAAAGGAGCAAAGAAGGACACTTAACCGTTAAAAACACTTTGCAAGGTCGAGGAAAGACCCAATCCGTTAATCATTTTCAGGGTGCAGCAAATCCATCTTGGCTTGGACCGTTCATGGGTCGACATGGATATCCTCCTTATGGACTACGTATCCACGGATTTTGAGCTCATACTGTGTAAATTGTACTTGCTCACTTTTCCATCAAATTTCTTTCCCAAAGGATCACGAGGACTTCGCGTATATGTTCAACATGCTCTTCCATTGCTTTGGAGAAAACCAGGATGACGTCCAAGTAAACCAAGATAAACTTATAGAGTTGCTTGGCGAGCATTTGGTTCATTTTTCCCTGGAAGGTTGTTGGGACCCGTGTTAGCCTAAAGCACAGAACCCAGAGTTCATTATGTCCCATATGTGTTCAAACAGATGTTTTGGGCGCATCATCTTCCTTGATGTACATTTGATGGTACCCTTGAGACAGATTCAAGGAAAACAATACTTTTTCCCCTTAGAGTTGGTCAAATAGGTCTTCAATCCGCGGTAAGGGGATTCAATTTCCTACTTTCAACTTGTTGAGCATTCTGTAGTCCATGCACATGCTTAACGTACTGTCTTTCTTGTTCAAAAAAGGATCAACGCATAGTATGGCGAGTTTTTGGGTGCCATCCACCCTTTTGTAGGATACTATTTGATTTGGCGTACGACCCCTCACCTTTCTGCCGGACTAATGCAGAAACATCTAAACAGAAGAGTCTTCTCTGATCACAACGAAATCACGTGTCGTTCTGGTGGAAGCCAAGTCAGTGAAATACATGCAAGAATGATATATGTAGAGAGTTTATCTCTTGAAGCATGTCTTCACATCATCGTCCGTTTTTTTTGTAGCTGAGCCAAGAAGTATCAACAACCATGTCAGGTACGTCTCTTCACTTGCATCGTAGACAAGTTGGCATGGACTTCAAGTCGGATAAGTGACAATATCGTACTCAGAATGAGCGTAAAATGTCTTTGTCCCTTTTGGAGGATTAAGTACGTTTTTTTGAAGCACATGAGAGCCTCATTCTTTTGGAGCTAAGAATCACCTAGAACGACATCAAATAGGTCAAGAAGGTTGAGTGCCTTTAGGTTGACCCTTGGTGTGCACCCGGAAGTTTTTTCTTTGCAAGTACCGATCATGGGTACGGTGCGGTTGTCACCAATGACAAGTGTGCCATCCGATGGCTTGTACTTTAGGCCCACCTGTCAACCAAAGGCAAGGCTAACAAAGGAGTCATCCCCCCAAATACCAACTAGTACGTTCACAAGAGGACCAGCTAGGTGTCCATTAAACTGTATCGTCTTTTTGGCCTCACTCTTCCAAGTGAAAGGGCTTGATGACGGCATGCAAAGCTTGTTGTATACGCAAATCAATACGGTGGATGATGTAACTCCCATGACTCACCTGGGTCATCCAGGTCCACATCTTGTGGTCACGTGTGGATTTTGCTAGCATTTTACGGTCTTTAAGTATTAAAGACTAGTAGGTGAAATTGGAATTGGCAAAAACAATCCACCAAAGATACTATGAACGAGATTGAGCTCATTGTGTTTAAGATGTTTGCTTCAATCAATGTGTCACACAGTTCTTACACAGTGGTTAGTGTTGTTCCCACTAAGCATGTTCGATCATGCATCTTGTTTGAAGATGGAAGGCTTAGTGGAAAATGGCGTTCAGCAAGTGTAAAATGAGGCTTGAGAAGAGGAGACGAAACAATTGAGAAGTTTGACTCGTAGACAGTTCAAATTTTCTTGCATCCTCTCATGAAAAGATGAGCCCACACTCGTGATTTAATGTTTCTCCTAAGTGGTCCCCACGAATGTCACTCAGAGGTGGCAAAAAACCATACCGCGTCCTTTTTTGTTTCCACGGCCAGGTCCATTCCCATGGCTATGGTCCTGTCCATGGCCCTGCCCGTAGCCTCATACTGCACCATCCCCACAAGGTGCTACGGCTGCAGCCAAAGCCGTAGCCTCTTGTCCACCACTAGCAGCTTCATGGTACTGAGTCCTAAAGTGGCCAGGCGGGATACAGTTGTGGCAGAGTTCCTCGTAGAAGGCTTTGTTGCAATGCTCATGCGCCACCTGCAACTTACTCATACTCATGGCCTTGTTGTGTATGTGTGCTTGGCCATGTATCCGGGGAATTATTCAGGCTTTTCAAACACAATTCACTCATGTAGTCACGTAACGTCCTCCAGCTTGTCCAAATTTGACCCTTTACTATCGTGGTGGTGTCGTCCAGCTTCTCGTTAAAAAAACCATCACACAAGTAATGGAGTAGAAAGAATACCGCATACTTAAAGGTTTGGGTCCTAGCTCTCCTGGTAAAGCTTTTGACTTCCTCCACAAGTGCGGTAAACTTGCTCAAATAGGCCTTGAGCAAGCTACCCAGCTACTTGAAGTTTTGATCTTTTGGAAGGTGCACTACGCATCCGTGTTCTGGATACACTTATCACCCATGATAGCCTAAAACGCCTCCCATGGCATGGAGTGCCAATCTAGGTTTGGCTGCTGTACGCCCTACTCCTCGACCACACTCTTAAAGAGCTTGTCTTCACGTTGCGTCATAGCAAGGTCAGCCCACTGACTGAGTAAAGCCTTGTGGACATGTAGACATGTTTAATGCAATTGAGCCCATTGGTGAGCTCCAAACCCCTCCAAAAGATCGCCACGCTATGGAGGAAGGACGTGTTCATGACCGGCCCCAATGTCATTCAGGTACACAAGTCCTCGCTTCCACCGGCGGTGGCATCTGAACCTGTGGTATGCTGTAACCACTACTTCACCCGCATGTGGGAAACGCTCTTGAATGCCTTCTTGAGTTCATCACATTGTCGAGTTTTTCATGAGCGACCAGACGCTGCAGCTGGCAATCATTGCTGAGGTCCGTAATGCTTTGCTTGGCATGGGCTAGTAGGAGAATGAAAACATCAACTTTGATGTTTTCAGAGTCTCAACGATAGCACCAATGGCCTCATGTTGTTCATGCACATTTATCGATTGAAGGAGGACACGGTTCACATACATAGCTCCGATGAGTCCCACCGTTTGGAGGAAGTTGTTTTCTGCAATGATGCTCGAGTGGACGTGGGTCTATGGCATTGTACCCACATCACCATCCTTGTCGCTTTCACCATTGTTGAAGTTGAGTCCATGTGGGGGTGGTCCTCTTTGAGCGCGTCCTACATTGTGTGGGAGTCATCCACGTGCACGTTGATGTGCTCACCGCGAACATTCTTGGCTTCCATACACATCTTGGTTTCACCGAGCTTAGTGCAATGACACTGTTTCTGTTGCTACAGCCACTGTGCTCGTGAGGATGGCTCCCAAAACTTGGAGTCTGCTAGGGGCATGTGGTGAAGCTATCACCACCTTGCACTTGTTGGTGTTGGAGATACCGGCACTCTCTATGCCATTGAAATTTGCAACTTGCATGCAGCCCTTGTGTGAGCGTCGCTCACAGCCTTAAAGAGTTATCCCCCCCTTCTCGGGGCCTTTGATCTCACGATGAATGAGGTGACTATAAAATTAATTCTTGAATTTATAGGTCACCGAGGACAGCACAACCATGCGGTGAAAAACTCTATTTTCCTAGGCCACCACGTTCAACACAATCACATGGAAAAACAACGTTATTTTTCTTTACTACCACGTTCAGCACAAGGACATGGGTTCATGTCAAGTTCTTAACCCATGAGTCACGGTACTAGGCAACCTGTAGCACCAACAAAAACAGAAACAAAAACAAAGTAAAGGAGACACAAGAAGGTGAGCACCTCTCANTTTTCCTTTCTTTTGTCTTCAGGTCTTCCTTGGCCGCTTCTTTTGCTCTCTTGACGTGACTTGTTTCCCCTTTCAGGCATCTCCCTTGTCTCCCTTGAGGACTCCAAAACTCCCAAGGTGTCTTCGTCCTTCCTTTTCTTTTCCTCTCAGGCTGCGAGAGTACCCGGTCTTAGGAAGGGACACTGCCCCAATTTTTGCTTGAAGGAGGGAGGTGGGAACCTTGAAAATAGGAGGTAAATTGATCGTTTGGGGTTGGGCACTCCCCGCACCGCCCATTGAAACTCCACCTAGTCCCTTAGGGAGGAGGAGAAGCAAAGAGGACCTCCAAAAATGAAGTAAAGATCTTGAAGTACTCTACAATGCACTTTCTGCCACTTAAAACGATCAGGTATTAAGGCCATAGACCCTTTTGTGTTTCTACTACTGTTAGAGCTCCTTGTAATTTCTTTTTATGGCCTAAGCCTGTTCGCGAGCCGTTACTCACGAGTTTGACAGGAAGGCTTGGCTTCTGAGTCGAGCCAATGGACAGGCTCGGGCTCGCGAGCCAAGACATAAACTCGCGAGTCTTTGGACTCGCGAGTCACTGTCATGAGAGATCACGAGTTCACATCTGGTGGATTGCGAGTTAGTGTCAGTGTCTCGCCGAGTTTGTGTCACAATGACCGCGAGTCCTAGTATACTGCATAGGTTGTGCATGATCAGAGTTTCACATATTCTACACCACTGCACCACTGCACGCTTTACCATTGCACACTTCACCGTAAGACACTTCACCAGTGCACACTTCCCCACTGCACACTTTACCATTGCACATTTGTCTACTGCACACTTCACCACTGCACATTTCACCATTGCACACTTCACCACTGCACACTTCACTACTGCACACTTCACTACTGCACACTTTGCTACTGCACACTTCACCACTGCACACTTCACTACTGCACACTTCACCATTGCACACTTCACCGTAAGACACTTCACCAGTGCACACTTCCCCACTGCACACTTTACCATTGCACACTTCACCGTAAGACACTTCACCAGTGCACACTTCCCCACTGCACACTTTACCATTGCACACTTCACCGTAAGACACTTCACCAGTGCACACTTCCCCACTGCACACTTTACCATTGCACACTTCACCGTAAGACACTTCACCAGTGCACACTTCCCCACTGCACACTTTACCATTGCACACTTCACCGTAAGACACTTCACCAGTGCACACTTCCCCACTGCACACTTTACCATTGCACACTTCACCGTAAGACACTTCACCAGTGCACACTTCCCCACTGCACACTTTCCCATTGCACATTTGTCTACAGCACACTTCACCACTGCCCTTTTCACACTACACACTGTTCCATATTGTACACTGCAGCCCTAAAGTTGCACAAGTCCACCTTACAGAGTTTACTTACTTTTTACTGCAAATAGTTTTGAGCATTTATCAACTCAAACTCTTCAATTCACACTCTTAAACTATGTTAACACAACCTATGGATGTAGTGAATGGATTGAAAGTGGATGGGAATGGAAATTGCAAGTTTATTGAATTGAGGGAAGAAAATCACATTGAGCAAACCTAAGTTACCTCAACAACATCCTCATCATCCTCGGCCCCACCATACGCTTCCTCTGCCTCTGCCTCATCAGCCTCTTCAGCAGCCTCAGAGCCATCATCCTCTGAGTTCTCCTCTCCATCCTCCTGTCCCCCCCTACTACCTCTGCCTCATCATCTGAGAGCACCAGACCACCATCCCCTTTAGCAGCCTTTCTAGCTGCTCTTTTGAGTGCCCTCTCACGGTTCTCCACCTCCTCCAGCTCTTCGGCAATTCTGCCGGATGGGTGGACTGGGAAATCACGGAGGGCTGGGTCACTCATCCACGTCTTCAAACAAAGCAAGTCCTGGAAAGTCAGCTGGGAGAGGGAGTGCCGGAAGTCCGTCACCACCTGCCCTCCCAGGCTGAACATGCGCTCTGATGGTGTGCTGGTGGCTGGTACCGTCAGCACGTCAAGAGCCAACAGGGCAAATGTAGGATACTTCGTGGCGTTGTCCCTGTAGAAGTGAAGGA
>SZWC01007768.1:89421-101274 GCA_023375785.1 Penium margaritaceum | reverse complement strand
TTCACATACTTCTCAACCTGCAGGACACAAGAAAGAAGTAGGTTAGTTTGTAAGAAAACTGTATGGAAGCTAACCGAGCGATGCTGCTACAAAATCAGGCACATACCTTCTCCACAGCGGCGTTGAACCCGGGTTGCAGCACCAACAACAGTTTCTCAGTGGCATCCAGTGGCTGCCTCTTTGCAGCCTGCTTCTTCTCTGCTCGTGCTGCCTTCACTCGCCACTGGTGAAGTTTCTGCAAGATCTGGCTGAAAAAAGGCAGCACCAGAGAGAGTATGGGATACTGGGAGCCAGAAATGTCCTCGGTGAACCCTTTGAAGGGCTTCAAAATGGCAATCACAAGGCCGAGGAGCTCCCATCCTTGGCCACTGGGCTTCAGGGTGGGTTCCTTGGCCTGCAGCCAGTCATCAAGCACGTCTTTGATACGCACCACACGTTCGCACATGTCCAAGGTGGAGTTCCACCTGGTAGGCGTGTCAATGTGGAGGGAAAGGTACTGCACACCACGAGCACTGCACGCAGTCAGCAGGCTCATCTCACACTTAGCAGAGCGGCTCACAAAGTTCACAATCAGCCGCGCGGTCTGCAAGTGCTCTTCCACCGCCTCCACACCGATCAGGTCTTTGACAGCCAGATTGAGGACATGATCCATGCACCTAATGTGGCCCTCCTTTTTGAAGTTGTCATTCTGCAGAACCAAGAAGTTGTCCACGAGGCTGTCGTTTGTTGTGTCGTTGTCCACTGTTAGGCTGTACACTTTGTCCCAGAGCCCCCAGTCCTTCACAGCAAAGGAGAAGATGTCAAAGATTTTTGAAGCAGTTGCATCATCAGAGCAAGCTGGGAACCCAAGCGCCACAGACTGCAACTTCCACATAGCAATCCAGTGACATGTAATCCCCAGGTGTTTGTGGTTAGCATCAGACTGCCAGCCATCACGCGTGAAGGACACACCGGACTGCACTTCAATGAACATTTGCTGCAGCCGCTTCTTGAAAGCCGCTGCTCCGTTCTTGATTAAGCGGGTCAGCGTGATTCGGCCGGGCAGCACCGCGAAAGGATTGCAGTGCAAGAACGCCTGCCGTAGCCACGGAGACTCAATGCTGAGGAAACTCTGGTTTTTTTCGACGACGTGCTTCCAGATGCAACTCTGAAAGTAATTCTTGTTGAAAGCGATGCCGACGCCGGCAACACCGCGAGCAAGTGTGGTGTTGGTGCCATNACTTGTCGACCTCCTTCTCCAGTGAGTTTGGTGGCACCTGCACCTCCTCGGGCTCCTCATCCTTGAATAGGTCATCCATGGGGTCGGCCAAGGCCGCCTCCACCATGGAGGCCTTTTTGTTGGCACTGGGACGGCCGCGCTTTGCTCCTGCTGCTGGCCCCGACAGCTGCTGTTCCTTTTCTTTCTGCTGTGGCTGTGACTGGCTTGGGGTTAGAGCTGGAGCCCCACTGGAGTCAACCATCTCATCCTCCTTCACTCCGGCAGCAGCAGATGCTGCTGCTGCTGCTGCTGCTTCAGCCGCGGCTGCTGCTGCAGCCGCCTCCTCTGCCTGGCGCTTGGCCTGCACCTTGGCAAAGTATGGTCAAAGGTGTTCAACCACCTTGACCTCCAGTTCGACCGCCGTCTTGATACCAAGCGACTTGTGCACCGGCCAGAAACGGAACCTGTCCAAAAAAGTGCACAATCCTGGGTTAAAAAACCAACTCAAACAGAAACAACAGTTCGAGTGAAGCAGTATATTATATACCTGAATCGGGGGTCCACTGCCGTTGCTACCACATGCCGAATCGTACACTTGTTCACATACTTCTCAACCTGCAGGACACAAGAAAGAAGTAGGTTAGTTTGTAAGAAAACTGTATGGAAGCTAACCGAGCGATGCTGCTACAAAATCAGGCACATACCTTCTCCACAGCGGCGTTGTACCCGGGTTGCAGCACCAACAACAGCTTCTCAGTGGCATCCAGTGGCTGCCTCTTTGCAGCCTGCTTCTTCTCTGCTCGTGCTGCCTTCACTCGCCACTGGTGAAGTTTCTGCAAGATCTGGCTGAAAAAAGGCAGNCATCAGAGCAAGCTGGGAACCCAAGCGCCACAGACTGCAACTTCCACATAGCAATCCAGTGACATGTAATCCCCAGGTGTTTGTGGTTAGCATCAGACTGCCAGCCATCACGCGTGAAGGACACACCGGACTGCACTTCAATGAACATTTGCTGCAGCCGCTTCTTGAAAGCCGCTGCTCCGTTCTTGATTAAGCGGGTCAGCGTGATTCGGCCGGGCAGCACCGCGAAAGGATTGCAGTGCAAGAACGCCTGCCGTAGCCACGGAGACTCAATGCTGAGGAAACTCTGGTTTTTTTCGACGACGTGCTTCCAGATGCAACTCTGAAAGTACTTCTTGTTGAAAGCGATGCCGACGCCGGCAACACCGCGAGCAAGTGTGGTGTTGGTGCCATCCACCACAAGCGCAGTTTCAGCTGCTACGATGGTTGCGTGGGTCAGGTTCTGCTGCACTTCCAGACTTTTCAGTTCTTTCCACTTTCCGTTGTGGTTCCGATGGAGGTGTCTCCACATGGAGGAGGTTTGACCGTCGGTGACTGCAAACGAACCTTTCAGACCGACGCGGGCTTTGGGAAAGAGGGTGCACCATGCTCGGGGCTCACCCTGGATGACCACGTAGTTGAAGACAGACCACACAACTGATGGTCTCTGTTTGGCGCTTGTCCATCCGCAAGCCGTCCTTCGTGTTCAGCACACCCTGCATCATGGTCTTCGACGTGGACGCAGACTGGATAGTGGCCGGGCTTTGCTGCTGCTTCTCCATCGGTGGTGGCGGTTTGGAGGCCATTGTGAGGGGGCAGAAGAGGACGTAAGCTGCTGTGACTAAGTGTCACAGCGTGACACGAAGTCACGCTTGACACAAGAGTGTCGAGCGTAACAAAGTGTCGCAGGCCTTAGGCATGTTGACGCAAGGGTTTCGAGGGCAGAATCCCCACGAAATGCTGCCCGCCGGCAGTCATGCGTGGCCAGGGAGGGGGGCAGGGGTGGGGGGGGAGGGGCGGGGTGGAGGACCACCGTAATTTGCGTGCCGGAGGTTGAACCATCACGGATGCCGGTTTTTCCGCTGCCCCCTCCCCCCCCCCCCCCCCCCCCCCCCCTCCTTCGGAACTCGCGAGCTCGAGCCGAGCCAGACACCAAAAACTCGGCTCGCGAGCCCTGACAAGGGCTTGGACTCGCGAGTCCCGATCGCGAGCCCATGGTTTTGGCTTGCAGGCTTATTATGGCCTAGCTGCAGGAACACGTCGCACTCTTAGTTGCATGGGGTGTCCTGCTCCAAAATCCATTGTAGCGGGTTGAAAATGATACCATGAACTTCTTGGGTTCCAAAATGAAGTTACAGAGAATAGTTCCAGCATTTGAAGTTCCTGATTCTTTCATGCTTTATGGTGAGTTTTGGAAGTCCGCAAAACTTGAGAGCGAAAGACATGATACGGAGATCAGAGACATCAAGTGATGAGGTTGATGAATTTGATGTGGGAGGGGTTGAGGATGATGCGGAGAGATTGAGTTGCTTGAGACGTTATTGTTGAGAAGCAATAGGATGTTATGAGGATGGAAACTTGGCTCAAAGTTGTGGTTCAAGTGGATGATGTAGCAACAAGGAGGAGGATGGCAGCCTGATGGAAGATGAAGCAGATGAAGCTAATGATGGATAGCGTAGATACAAGGACGAACCTCGTGCACATTACATGATTATTGCTGACTGATTGATGGATGATGAAAAGTTGGACATAGGGGCGGAACCACATAGGTGAAAAAAAGCTTTGTTAACTGCTAAGAGATATTTTGAGTGGATACAAGGGTAAAACAAGGTGTACTTTGATGAACAGGTGTAGTGGAGGGTCCTGCCACAATGTCATGAACAAAGGAGCATTGCCACCGATAATCTTCTCGCTCTAGATGTTGGATGAAGGAGGAAAGGGAGCGCGCGTGAGTATGGCCAAGAGTGGTTAGTACAATTGCTCTATGTGTGTCACTTGAGCTCTAATATCATGTTAGAACCCTACAATTGCTTCTCCCAGTGGGAGCGGTCACAAGGGTGAGCGGATAACATGGCAAAATTGTGAGAGAAAATGAAGGAAATCTGTATGCTTTGGGAGTGGGGTGCGGCACACAAGTACAAGCGTGATACAGATGTAAGATAGAAGCCAATGGCGTGGAAGTACGAAGTGGTGGAGACGGAACTCGCATTAAAGGTACGGGAATGCTGATATCAGGATGAGCTCAGCTGATGGAGAGGCTATAGTGCAAGGGCATGGATGCTAAGAAGTCATTCAGAATGAGGGAGTGGGGGTAGCCTAAAATGGGGAGCCTTGAAAAGTGAATCCAGTGGATTGATTGTACTGTAGCAGTGTAAAGAAAACAAATAGCCCTCCTCGCCAATCGCACTTTTGTGGGTGGGCAAAGAGGTGGCAATGCCATGATACAAGAAGGCAAGTTTTCTAGCCGTACGCATAAAAGAGTGATGTGGACAGGAATGAACATCCAAAGTGCAGTCACCTTGATTGTTAGGACACAAAGCTGTTGTCTCATGTGGAAAAGTTTACACGATGGTCAGTTGCAAGACCGTTTCTGGTTGACCATGTTTTCTTCGGAGATGATCATGCATAGTCAATCCTTATTTTCTTTAGATCCTCCACCCTTGGGAAAGACACCACTAGACAATGGCAGCACTTACAGTGTTATTAGGAACAACATGATTTCAAGTATAGATTTCAAGAAGGAAACATGCTGTTTGAAAGGGAAGTTATCGATGGTTGGTTACATATACACCACCTGCATAAACCACATCGACTGTAAATTCTAGAGCTGTGCAATGTAACTGGCCGGAGACCCTGTCCAATGAGTGTCCAAAAACTTATCCTTCAAAAAGATTTCCTCTACGAGCATAATCGTCAAGAGAACTAGACCATTCGAGCATTCTAGGCAAGCATTAATGAAAAAATGACATCTACCTCTGATCAAGTGACCCACAAACCTGTTGTGATGTTGTCAGTCATACACAGTTGTACAGTTGGTTGTGACCACTCGGCCGTGTCCATGCTTGTGCAGATCCTTGAGGCGGACCCAGCTAGAGACAGAGTTCCCTGAGGTGATGCTCCACCCGCTGGAGGCAGCTTGGCAGCCTACCCAGTGTACCAGAGGGCTCCCACAGCCCACGGACTACGTTTGGAGGTCTTCAGGATTTTCTCGGTGGACAGCCCTGCCAGGCTGATTTACATGTTTGTTTTCTTACACTCTCCGGCTGTTCCCGGACGTAGGCGTGTGACCAGTCGTTGTGTCTGTCTTTTCGTTGTGCATCCGTAGGATCAGACGGCGCTCCGTTTGGACGCTTGCGCGCAGAATTATGGCCAAAACAGTGGTTTTGGGCCGGTTCAGGTTTGACAGGCACCGCCGTGTGCGCCACCCGCCGTGAGCCACGGCGGCTATTTATGCTGTGGACCTNGTGGACCTGTCATTTGTTATCTCTCTCTGCATTAACTTCAGTTGAAGCTTGAGATACAAGTGCACGTGTCTCTCCCTACCCTTGTTGTCCCTTGCATGACCTGTGTGTCAACCAGCCAGACCCGTGCTGTCAGGCTAGCAAGCAGAAAGGCTAGGAAGCTTCCTGGAATCTTCTCATGGTATCAGAGCAGGCTAGCCAGTGCTTGTCGTGCTGCGCAGCAGAGACGCAGCAGCTGCAGCAGCAGTGAGCAACAGTAGTGGCAGCAGCCCACAGCAGCAGCAGCAGGTCCTGGTTGGACCCATCACCACCCTGAGTCGCTTGAAGCGACAAGAGCACGCAGCGACGCATATGCCATCATCCTGATGCATCAGAAACCGCAACGGCAGGTTCGTGCTGCAGCTGCAGCGTNAAAGTGAATCCAGTGGATTGATTGTACTGTAGCAGTGTAAAGAAAACAAATAGCCCTCCTCGCCAATCGCACTTTTGTGGGTGGGCAAAGAGGTGGCAATGCCATGATACAAGAAGGCAAGTTTTCTAGCCGTACGCATAAAAGAGTGATGTGGACAGGAATGAACATCCAAAGTGCAGTCACCTTGATTGTTAGGACACAAAGCTGTTGTCTCATGTGGCAAAGTTTACACGATGGTCAGTTGCAAGACCGTTTCTGGTTGACCATGTTTTCTTCGGAGATGATCATGCATGGTCAATCCTTATTCTCTTTAGATCCTCCACCCTTGGGAAAGACACCACTAGACAATGGCAGCACTTACAGTGTTATTAGGAACAACATGATTTCAAGTATAGATTTCAAGAAGGAAACATGCTGTTTGAAAGGGAAGTTATCGATGGTTGGTTACATATACACCACCTGCATAAACCACATCGATTGTAAATTCTAGAGCTGTGCAATGTAACTGGCCGGAGACCCTGTCCAATGAGTGTCCAAAAACTTATCCTTCAAAAAGATTTCCTCTACGAGCATAATCGTCAAGAGAACTAGACCATTCGAGCATTCTAGGCAAGCATCAATGAAAAAATGACATCTACCTCTGATCAAGTGACCCACAAACCTGTTGTGATGTTGTCAGTCATACACAGTTGTACAGTTGGTTGTGACCACTCGGCCGTGTCCATGCTCGTGCAGATCCTTGAGGCGGACCCAGCTGGAGACAGAGTTCCCTGAGGTGATGCTCCACCCGCTGGAGGCAGCTTGGCAGCCTNCCGCCCGTGTGGCGACTTGGAGCCGCAAACCGGGCGAGCAACAGCACCATCAGCGAGCAACAGCAGCAGCGGCGGCCGTGGCCACTCAGGCACCAGAGGCACCAGTACCTTTTGTAGGTGCTGACTCCAGCTGTGCAGCTTCCTGGAAGCTGCACGGACGTGGAGGAGCCGCAGATGCAAATCGCGTCAGCCGCCATCCTCTCTTCACCCGCCTGTGCCGGACTCAAATAGCCACCAAAAGTTGCGCGCTATGGCTCATTGGAAAGCTTAGATCTCAAGCTTTCCATCGCGCACTTTCTCGCCTCATTTGGAGCTCTGTAGCCTCCAGAATTCACCGTTCCGCATCACTGATTTGAATTTTTCATTTTTTCGGCCCGAGCACAAAATCAGGTCGTTTTGGCCTTTCTCCCCACTTTTTGAAGACGAAAACTTCACTATTATCTTCAACATCCTCACACGCCTCTGTGGTCCAAATTTCGCTTCATTTGGACAACCTTCAATTTTTAGTGGTGAAAATTCAAATTTTTAAGTTTTCAGCACTTAGCCGATTTTTTGGTCAGAAGGTCGACTTTTGCCACCGTCCTAAATCAGCGAGAAACGCTGAGGGTTCTGCGTTCGGCCGACTTTCGCACCGCCTCAGCATGGAGCCGAGCAGCTCCAAGGGCAAGGAGCTGGAGGACACCGTCACGAGCGGGGACCGCAGCCCACGCTCAAAGGCGATTGACTTCCTGCTGGTGGAGCAGTTGTCACTCCACCAGCGCCAGGATGAGCAGTCAGCTACGCTGGGACAGATCCGCGATGCCTTGGTCTCTCTGTCTGGGACACCGGGACATCAGCCCAGGAGAGAGAGAGAGAGGCAACCCCATCGGCCCAGGAGTCTGCTGGCCCCACTGCCGCCNGCTGATGGAGCAGATGAGGAGCCTGCGCATTGAGACACCGGCGCCCAGTCCGAGGGGACAGCAGCAGCAGCAGCAGCAGCAGACCGACCCGCGTCAGGTCTAGGGTGTCGTTGGAGGAGCAGCGTTGATGCCTTTGATGCCCTTCCCATGCCCGCTCCTAGCACCACCAGAGGTCCAGCTCCCCACGGAGCGACGACCCAAGGACTTCGAGACTTCCCCGCCTCACTACGACAGCAAGGCGGGGTTTGACTGTTGGGAGGTGCTGTTTCAGGTATGGGCAGACTCAGAGGGAGTCTGGCCCTACTACCACAGCCAGTACCAGACGGCTGATCCGCTCCAATCCCAGACGGCAGTGCGTGCCATGCGTGGACTGCTGTACGCAGTTCCACAGGAGACAGTGGTCGACTTCCGCCCCTTCCTGGGCGCACCTGGGACAGGAGCAGGCGCAGACCCGCGCCGCGGCTGGGAGCTGGCGCTGACCCTTTTTGCAGCAGAGACTCACGCGACCCGGTCAGCGCGCCTTCGCGAGTTCCACTCCCTTCATCAGGGATCCTCGGAGTCAGCAGCTGATTATTGGCGTCGNCCTGTACACTCGTCTGGGCACCGGAGGCGGCTCTCAGCTCTGGGCGCTGGACACCATCATGCTGGGAGTGCGCCCCGAGCTCACTGACACCTTCTCCCGCCTCGACCAGGACGTCCTCGCGTCCATGTCCGACACCCTGCAGCTGTTGCCCTGGGCGCAACGGTACTTCATCCAGGTCGCGACAGCTGACGAGGCAGCCCGCGCGCATTGGCAGGGCACCATGGCCGCAGTAGCAGTGGGAGCGACGTCCTCTACGCCTTCCACACCGTCGTCCACCTTCACCCCCACCAGCTCCACCTCTGGCTCTCCCACTTCCTCCCCTGCTACTCCGACAGCCACTGTAGCAGCCGTGAAGGGGAAGAAGGGGAAGAAGAAGAGGGGACCGCAGCAGCCTTTCGGTGGCACCGGACGGGCGGTCCGCTGCCACAACTGCGGCGGACCTCATCGCTACACTGAGTGTCAACAGGAGCTGGACTGGGCGAGGATCACCCGCGGTCTTCAGGCAGCCCACGAGGAGCGGATCCGCACTGGAGCAGCAGCCCGTGCCGCAGCGACCTCGGGGGCAGCACTGGCGGCAGATCCTCGACCATTCGGGGGGAGTACCACGCCGGACCCGAGGGACCAGACCATCGTGGAGCTACGTCGACTGCTGGCACTTCGCTCACAGGGAGGTGCGAGTGTGCTGTCACAGCCGAGTGGTCCACAGACTGACTGTCCATCTGTGTTTGTGGCACGTGGTCGTACTTGTGGGGGGGCTACGTCGCCTGGTGAGGATGAGTCTAACAGCACAGAGTGATAGGATGAGTCGCATCATCGTGCATTGTCCCGCGATCCTGCCACACCTGCTGAGCATCCAGCACAAGCAGCGTGCTCCGTTGCTCGTTGTACCGTGACCACCACAGGTCGTGAGGCGAGTGGCCACTGGATCATTGACTCAGGGGCCACTCACCACATGACCTGCGACCGTACCGCTTTTGTCGTGCTTGATCCTGTTGGGTCTGTTCGGTCAGTGCGGACAGGTTCTGGGCAGTCACTACCTGTTCAGGGGACAGGGGTCGTATAGTTCGATGGTCCGTCTGGTCCCGTGTATCTTTCTGACGTGCTTTTCGTGCCTGATCTCGAGCTCAGCCTGCTCTCTGTCCGTGCCTGCACGAGGATGGGTCTCTCTGTTCACCACTCCATTGATGATGCCACGATCACTGCACTTGANAACCCCATCGGCCCAGGAGTCTGCTGGCCCCACTGCCGCCCCTGCGCAGAGACGAGAGTCCATGGTCGAGGAGTGGGATCAGGCGCCACCTCCCACTGGGGAGGACGCGCTTCGCCGGCTGATGGAGCAGATGAGGAGCCTGCGCATTGAGACACCGGCGCCCAGTCCGAGGGGACAGCAGCAGCAGCAGCAGCAGACCGACCCGCGTCAGGTCTCGGGTGTCGTTGGAGGAGTAGCGTTGATGCCTTTCATGCCCTTCCCATGCCCGCTCCTAGCACCACCAGAGGTCCAGCTCCCCACGGAGCGACGACCCAAGGACTTCGAGACTTCCCCGCCTCACTACCACAGCAAGGCGGGGTTTGACTGTTGGGAGGTGCTGTTTCAGGTATGGGCGGACTCAGAGGGAGTCTGGCCCTACTACCACAGCCAGTACCAGACGGCTGATCCGCTCCAATCACAGACGGCAGCGCGTGCCATGCGTGGACTGCTGTACGCAGTTCCACAGGAGACAGTGGTCGACTTCCGCCCCTTCCTGGGCGCACCTGGGACAGGAGCAGGCGCAGACCCGCGCCGCGGCTGGGAGCTGGCGCTGACCCTTTTTGCAGCAGAGACTCNGCATCGATGCACCTACCCTGCCTCTGTCACTCGTGCGCATCGTCCCCTGGAGCTTGTCCACTCGGACCTCCTCGGACCTCTCCCTGTCGAGTCTGCCGCTGACCGTGGTCGGTATGTTCTTGCCCTCACGGATGACTTCACCCGCATGCGGTGGGTCTACTGCCTCCGCCACAAGAGTGATGCCGCTCTAGCCGTGCGCTTGTGGCTCGTGATGGCCGAGTGTCAGTCTCCTCACTCCCTCCACACCTTCCGCTCTGACCGCGGCGGTGAGTATCTCGGTGAGCTGACTTCTCACTTCGCCGAGCTTGGTATCTGTCACCAGCTCTCGGCCCTTGCTACGCCACAGCAGAACGGTGTGTCCGAGCGCTAGAACCGCACCATGGAGGACGCGGTTCGCGCCATGCACGCTGAGTGCGGTCTCCCGGAGTCCTTCGCCTTCGAGGGCTTCGCCTACATGACGTGGGTCTGGAACCGCCTCCCGCATGGTCCCNCCTGGGACAGGAGCAGGCGCAGACCCGCGCCGCGGCTGGGAGCTGGCGCTGACCCTTTTTGCAGCAGAGACTCACGCGACCCGGTCAGCGCGCCTTCGCGAGTTCCACTCCCTTCATCAGGGATCCTCGGAGTCAGCAGCTGATTATTGGCGTCGTGCCATGCGTCTGTACACTCGTCTGGGCACCGGAGGCGGCTCTCAGCTCTGGGCGCTGGACACCATCATGCTAGGAGTGCGCCCCGAGCTCACTGACACCTTCTCCCGCCTCGACCAGGACGTCCTCGCGTCCATGTCCGACACCCTGCAGCTGTTGCCTTGGGCGCAGCGGTACTTCATCCAGGTCGCGACAGCTGACGAGGCAGCCCGCGCGCATCGGCAGGGCGCCATGGCCGCAGTAGCAGTGGGAGCGACGTCCTCTACGCCTTCCACACCGTCGTCCACCTTCACCCCCACCAGCTCCACCTCTGGCTCTCCCACTTCCTCCCCTGCTACTCCGACAGCCACTGCAGCAGCCGTGAAGGGGAAGAAGGGGAAGAAGAAGAGGGGACCGCAGCAGCCTTTCGGTGGCACCGGACGGGCGGTCCGCTGCCACAACTGCGGCGGACCTCATCGCTACACTGAGTGTCAACAGGAGCTGGACTGGGTAAGGATCACCCGCGGTCTTCAGGCAGCCCACGAGGAGCGGATCCGCACTGGAGCAGCAGCCCGTGCCGCAGCGACCTCAGGGGCAGCACCGGCGGCATATCCTCCGCCATTCGGGGGGAGTACCACGCCGGAACCGAGGGACCAGACCATCGTGGAGCTACATCGACTGCTGGCACTTCGCTCACAGGGAGGTGCGAGTGTGCTGTCACAGCCGAGTGGTCCACAGACTAACTGTCCATCTGTGTTTGTGGCACGTGGTCGTACTTGTGGGGGGGCTACGTCGCCTGGTGAGGATGAGTCTAACAGCACAGAGTGATAGGATGAGTCCCATCATCGTGCATTGTCCCGCGATCCTGCCACACCTGCTGAGCATCCAGCACAAGCAGCGTGCTCCGTTGCTCGTTGTACCGTGACCACCACAGGTCGTGAGGCGAGTGGCCACTGGATCATTGACTCAGGGGCCACTCACCACATGACCTGCGACCGTACCGCCTTTGTCGTGCTTGATCCTGTTGGGTCTGTTCGGTCAGTGCGGACAGGTTCTGGGCAGTCACTACCTGTTCAGGGGACAGGGGTCGTATAGTTCGATGGTCCGTCTGGTCCCGTGTATCTTTCTGACGTGCTTTTCGTGCCTGATCTCGAGCTCAGCCTGCTCTCTGTCCGTGCCTGCACGAGGATGGGTCTCTCT
>SZWC01007768.1:49253-72340 GCA_023375785.1 Penium margaritaceum | reverse complement strand
ATCGTTGCAATAGTCCCAAGATGGTTCTCTGTGTCTGCACTAGGAGGGGTACATGTGCACACTGGCAGAGAGATTCACCACTGACCTGCAACGTATTTGCGACGAGTACACTCAAATGACCCCAAGCAAAGCAAATTGCGTGTGCAAATTTGGGTGTAGTGGCACAAGCAGTTCCATTCAAGACTGGCAGAACAGGAGTACTCGTTGCAATTTCCGAGCAGTGAGCCGCCGATTTTACTGGCGATCACTAGAACTTTGCACGCATGAGAGTGTCCCCATTACCAATTCGATCACTTTATGAGTGACTAAATTGTTTTTGGTGTTTTCTTTAGTCCTTGGTTGAACAAAACTATGGATTTTGTGGCAGAAGTGTGGGCTACGTGTTTACAATGGTTACAAACCGTGGAACACCCCCAGAAGTCACAAAGTATTATGTGAGATGTACAGTGAAAGTAAACTTCAAGGAGAAAAAGTTATCAAATTCTTATCTCAGATTAAAACAAAGATAACATGTGCTTTTTAAGGCCAGAAAATCAAAAGGCACAAGAAGTGGTTTCCTGGCTGTTTCATTTAAGAAGACCCCTTCGTTCATGGCCTCATGGAGCAGGATGTATCAGAAAATCCCGACAGATCAGGCTCACGTTTGTAGGGTGCAAGGCAATTTTATTCAAAATCTTGAACTCAATGTTGGGCGGAAAGAAACCTTAGTGCCCCTGCCTGATGTTTAGAGACATTGAGCCCTAAATCGACAGGAACGTGCACACTGGAAGCCTGTGCCAATGCGGCAAACTTGCCAATGTAGACACCGAAGAAACAATTCATCTGCACGTACACAGTTATTGACATGCAGGATATTTCTGTTGTGATTTGTGACTTTCCTGTCGACCTGTATAGTTTACTGTGACCACTCGGCCGTGTCCATACTCGTGCAGATCCCTGATGCGGACCCTGGTGGCACAGGTGCATCATGTGGTGGTGGACTACCAGCCTCGAGCTGACCGACGACCGTTCCACAGCTCTGGATGCTACCCGGGACCTCCTGCAGTTTTTCTACAGCACACAGGAGTTTATCGGTGGACTGGCCGTGGGCCCGATTTGCATGTTTTTGTATTGTGTGTCAACAGTTTGATGCCAGATGCATGCATGTGACCAGTCGTAGCGTCCGGATTCTGATTCTGCACGTCTAGGTTTAGACGGCGTAGCATACTGTTATGTCTACGTAGAGTTACGGCCAAAATAGTGATTTTGGGCCGGTTTTAGGATTGATCTTGCACTGTCGCGTGCAACTCCCGCCGTGCGCCGCGGCAGGTACTTATTGTCAGGATGGAATCCGCGTGGTGCGGTTCCGACGATTTTCTGATTGCCTATAGTGGTTCATGTCTTCTGTTTTGGACGAACCTGAGATTGAGCGTGAGCTTTCTGGTCGCCTCACGCTATGTGAGCAGGCATTTAGAGACAGTCACTTTTGCGAAGGGAATAATGCGATTTTGCATTATTGTTTGAGCATGGACATGATGACAAATTATTTAGGGCTAGTGATGAGATTTCTAACGCAACAAACCGTGCACGATTTGGCCAAGCGTAGCCCAAGTTACGTTTGCCGAAGGGCAAGTTTCACCCACCACAGAAGCCTGACGCCGCCACTTGCCGTGGCGCCTTCTTCCACGTGCGAAGCGCCTTTCCCAAGGCGCAGATCCCATTGCACGTGGTGTGAGGGTCCTCTGCACTGTTTCCATGCACCCTCCCCACTTTTGGGTCATGTTTGGTGATGGGGTGTGACGAGGTTCGAAATCTGTCCGCGGCCTTGCAGTCAGAATTTTGACGAAGTCCCCGAGTAGCAAAACGTACTACTGAGTTTCAGACGCTGAGCCAGGTTTTTGGTTAAGTCCCTCAGTAACAACCTGCACTACTGGATTCGGTGGATGATCCGCCGGATGAGGTGGATCATCCACCGGACACCTCGGCAGGCCTATCGGAGCAATTTCTCCAAATGGTGTTTTTGTTACTCAGTCCGGTTGATTATCCACCAGATTTCGAGTCGCAGCCGGCTCCCAGAGCCGCTGCGCACACCCCACGTTTGGAAGGCCATATCTTCCTTGATATTTTTCCGATTCCGGGGAGACACCTTCCACCGGATTCAGCAACGCGTGATCTATACGGGGGAATCCTCCATTCTAGGATCAGAGCAATCATTAAGTTGCCAGATTCGCCGACGCGGAGTTTCCACTTTCTGGCGGCTCGTCGACGCCTCCCGGCACCGCACTTCAGCATGCGGAGGGGCAAATTTTCAACACTTATGCCATGGATCTGTCATTTATCATTCCTTTCTGCAAATGCTATTGAAGCATTCTGACACTTTGCCTTGTGTCTCCTAGCGAGACCCTTGCCGTTGTGTGCACCACTTGTGACTGTCTTCATCGTCTGACCAGGCACTGACGCCTAGTCGGCGGTTGTGACGCTAGGAAGCCTCCACGCATCTTCTTATGGTGTCAGAGCGGTGAGACAGTTCTCACCCGGGTGCGCAGCAGAGACGTAGTAGAGAAGCAACAGTAAGAGTCAGTGCTGCAGCAGATCCACAAGACCTATTGACGACGACAACAGATCGCCGTCGATGTCGCTCACCATCACTACGTGAGATTGCATCAGCAGCAGCTGCTAGCGGCAGCAGGAGACAACTATAGTAGACTGCACTCGCCAGCAGCTGTAGACATTTGCGCATGCACCAGCAGCAGCACTGAGCAGCAGTAGCAGCAGCAAGGCGGCAACAGCACGTGGCGGCAGCAGCAACACATAGCGGCAGTAGCATTGAAGCAGCGCGGCANCTTCTCCCTCCGACATGTTCCAGGACTGGCCTCTTCTTTCCTAAAATGTGATGAGGACAGATTTGAAGGAGAAACATCGTTGCAATAGTCCCAAGATGGTTCTCTGTGTCTGCACTAGGAGGGGTACATGTGCACACTGGCAGAGAGATTCACCACTGACCTGCAACGTATTTGCGACGAGTACACTCAAATGACCCCAAGCAAAGCAAATTGCGTGTGCAAATTTGGGTGTAGTGGCACAAGCAGTTCCATTCAAGACTGGCAGAACAGGAGTACTCGTTGCAATTTCCGAGCAGTGAGCCGCCGATTTTACTGGCGATCACTAGAACTTTGCACGCATGAGAGTGTCCCCATTACCAATTCGATCACTTTATGAGTGACTAAATTGTTTTTGGTGTTTTCTTTAGTCCTTGGTTGAACAAAACTATGGATTTTGTGGCAGAAGTGTGGGCTACGTGTTTACAATGGTTACAAACCGTGGAACACCCCCAGAAGTCACAAAGTATTATGTGAGATGTACAGTGAAAGTAAACTTCAAGGAGAAAAAATTATCAAATTCTTATCTCAGACTAAAACAAAGATAACATGTGCTTTTTAAGGCCAGAAAATCAAAAGGCACAAGAAGTGGTTTCCTGGCTGTTTTATTCAAGAAGACCCCTTCGTTCATGGCCTCATGGAGCAGGATGTATCAGAAAATCCCGACAGATCAGGCTCACGTTTGTACGGTGCAAGGCAATTTTATTCAAAATCTTGAACTCAATGTTGGGCGGAAAGAAACCTTAGTGCCCCTGCCTGATGTTTAGAGACATTGAGCCCTAAATCGACAGGAACGTGCACACTGGAAGCCTGTGCCAATGCGGCGAACTTGCCAATGTAGACACCGAAGAAACAATTCATCTGCACGTACACAGTTATTGACATGCAGGATATTTCTGTTGTGATTTGTGACTTTCCTGTCGACCTGTATAGTTTACTGTGACCACTCGGCCGTGTCCATACTCGTGCAGATCCCTGATGCGGACCCTGGTGGCACAGGTGCATCATGTGGTGGTGNTGTGTGTCAACAGTTTGATGCCAGATGCATGCATGTGACCAGTCGTAGCGTCCGGATTCTGATTCTGCACGTCTAGGTTTAGACGGCGTAGCATACTGTTATGTCTACGTAGAGTTACGGCCAAAATAGTGATTTTGGGCCGGTTTTAGGATTGATCTTGCACTGTCGCGTGCAACTCCCGCCGTGCGCCGCGGCAGGTACTTATTGTCAGGATGGAATCCGCGTGGTGCGGTTCCGACGATTTTCTGATTGCCTCTAGTGGTTCATGTCTTCTGTTTTGGACGAACCTGAGATTGAGCGTGAGCTTTCTGGTCGCCTCACGCTATGTGAGCAGGCATTTAGAGACAGTCACTTTTGCGAAGGGAATAATGCGATTTTGCATTATTGTTTGAGCATGGACATGATCACAAATTATTTAGGGCTAGTGATGAGATTTCTAACGCAACAAAACGCGCGCGATTTGGCCAAGCGTAGCCCAAGTTACGTTTGCCGAAGGGCAAGTTTCACCCACCACAGAAGCCTGACGCCGCCACTTGCCGTGGCGCCTTCTTCCACGTGCGAAGCGCCTTTCCCAAGGCGCAGATCCCATTGCACGTGGTGTGAGGGTCCTCTGCACTGTTTCCATGCACCCTGCCCACTTTTGGGTCATGTTTGGTGATGGGGTGTGACGAGGTTCGAAATCTGTCCGCGGCCTTGCAGTCAGAATTTTGACGAAGTCCCCGAGTAGCAAAACGTACTACTGAGTTTCGGACGCTGAGCCAGGTTTTTGGTTAAGTCCCTCAGTAACAACCTGCACTACTGGATTCGGTGGATGATCCGCCGGATGAGGTGGATCATCCACCGGACACCTCGGCAGGCCTATCGGAGCAATTTCTCCAAATGGTGTTTTTGTTACTCGGTCCGGTTGATTATCCACCGGATTTCGAGTCGCAGCCGGCTCCCAGAGCCGCTGCGCACACCCCACGTTTGGAAGGCCATATCTTCCTTGATATTTTTCCGATTCCGGGGAGACACCTTCCACCGGATTCAGCAACGCGTGATCTATACGGGGGAATCCTCCATTCTAGGATCAGAGCAATCATTAAGTTGCCAGATTCGCCGACGCGGAGTTTCCACTTTCTGGCGGCTCGTCGACGCCTCCCGGCGCCGCACTTCAGCATGCGGAGGGGCAAATTTTCAACACTTATGCCATGGACCTGTCATTTATCATTCCTTTCTGCAAATGCTATTGAAGCATTCTGACACTTTGCCTTGTGTCTCCTAGCGAGACCCTTGCCGTTGTGTGCACCACTTGTGACTGTCTTCATCGTCTGACCAGGCACTGACGCCTAGTCGGCGGTTGTGACGCTAGGAAGCCTCCACGCATCTTCTTATGGTGTCAGAGCGGTGAGACAGTTCTCACCCGGGTGCGCAGCAGAGACGTAGTAGAGAAGCAACAGTAAGAGTCAGCGCTGCAGCAGATCCACAAGACCTATTGACGACGACAACAGATCGCCGTCGATGTCGCTCACCATCACTACGTGAGATTGCATCAGCAGCAGCTGCTAGCGGCAGCAGGAGACAACTATAGTAGACTGCACTCGCCAGCAGCTGTAGACATTTGCGCATGCACCAGCAGCAGCACTGAGCAGCAGTAGCAGCAGCAAGGCGGCAACAGCACGTGGCGGCAGCAGCAACACATAGCGGCAGTAGCATTGAAGCAGCGCGGCAGCAATGGCAGCAGCAGCAGTGGTAGCAACACAGCAATAGCACAGTAGCAGTGGCAGCAACAGCTGTGGCAGCAGCAGCACAGCAGCAGCAGCTGCAAGAGCGCGCGGCGGGGGCAGCAACGTGCAGCAGCCGTACCATGGAGCAGCAACAGCGGCGTACAGTTGCTGCCACGGCCGCGCATGTAGCCGCCAGGCGGTTGCCCCACACGGAACAGCGCGGTTGCTGTTGGAGCTGACACCGCAGCAGCAACAGCAGCTGAGCCGAAGCTGCACGGCGACTTTTGCTCAGCTTCCGCACAGCTGCTATGGAGCGGCCGCCTGCTCGCGCAGAAACCGCGAAGGTTGAAAAAAGGGAAGGCGAGCTGACATCAGCATTTTCCCTTGCTGACGTCATCAGGTCTTGCTGACGTGAGCAACTTCCTGCAGGCATCAGAACTTGCCTTAGTGAAATTTTTGGTCCGAGGGTCAAAAGTTGCCAACGTCGCAATTCTTCAAGAAACGCTCACGTTTTTGCAATTCGACCATGTTGACGTCTCGGCCCATAATGATCAGTGCTATGGCTCCGTCCGGCGAGAAGGGAAAAATGGTCCTAGATCCCTCTTCTTCCTCCCCAGGGGTCAAGAGCCCACGTTTGCAGGCTATTGAGGACTTGCGGAGCCAGCAGAACAAGATGCGTTGCCTGAAGCGGGAGCAGACTTATGCCATCCGTACACTCACCAAGCTTCTTCGAGGACATTCCACGACTCCATGACAGACTTGTGAGGGACCGGCCGGGGTCGCACCCTCTACACAGTAGTCAGCTCCAGCACCAAAGACAACAGTGGAGCCGACCCGCCACCTCTTGATCCTTTGGACGAGGATCCAGACATGCCAGGCATGGAGGGCGACTCCCCCGAGCGCAAGATTCGTGCGCTTCAGGAGCGTCTCTGCTAGCTTCAGACGAGCTCTTGGCCGCCACACACATCACGCTTTCCCGAGTTCCGATCATCATCTGACCTCCAGCCCAGCGACTTCCCTCTTCCCAGCGTCTTTCCCATCCCTCGTCTTTCCCAGCCTGTGGTTACTCTCTCTACGGAGCGGCAACCCAAGGACTTTGAAATGCCGCCCCCACAGTACGTCAGCGAGGACGGCTATGACTGCTGGGAGATCCTCTTTCAGGTCTGGGCCACTTTAGAGAGCGTGTGGCCCTACTACCACATTCCGTATCAGACTACGGACCGAGCTCAGGTGCTGACAGCAGCTAGGGCGATGCGCGAACTTCTCTATATCATGCTGCGCGAGACCGTCGTTGAATTCTGCTCGTTCCTTGGCGAGGCGGGCATAGGCACCGGCGCTGAACTACGCGGGGGCTGGGACCTTGCATTGTCCCTGCTTGCTATAGAGATGCACGCCACCAGCACCGCGCACATCTGTGCATTTCACTCCATTCGTCAGTGGCCTACTGAGTCTGCAGCCGACTACTGGCGACGCGCCATGCGCATTTACACGCGCCTTGGGACCTCAAGAGGTACACATCTGTGGACGCTCCGCACGATCATGCTTGAGGTTTGCCTTGAGTACACAGACATCTTCACGAGGTATAGCGACGCCGTGGTCGAGCCTTTTTTAGCTTCACTGTAGCTTCTTCCCTGGACGCACCAGCTCTTCCTCTAGGTGACTTCCGCCCGTGAGGTAGCCGTGGCTTATCAGGAGACCTCCATTGCTGCCGTAGTCATTGCATCACCACCAACGCCCCTCCTGCAGACTCCTTCACCATCCTATGTCACGTACTCCTCCTCCCCTTCCACCCCGATTACACCGACTCAGACATAGGGTGTCATGGCAACAGCACAGGGGAAGAAGGGTCGACGGAGGTGCGGCTCAAGCCAGCAGCATTCGCAATAGCAGCCATCATCGGGCAGTAGTAGTGGACACTCCGTTCACTGCTACAACTGTGGAGGTGCCAATTGCTACACCGAGTGCCACCAGCCGCTCACTTGGGCGTAGATTACTCGCGGGCTCCAGGCTGCGTATGCACTATGGTCTACGTCGAGCAGCACATCCTCCGGGCGCGCGGCGACCACGATCGCAGTACTTCTCGCCTCACCTCCTGCGACTGGCCGCGACCCAGACCCACCTGACCACACCATTGCCAAGCTTCGACACTTGGCACTTTGCTTTCAAGGAGGTGCAAGTGTGTTGTCACAGCCGGGTGGTTCACAGACNACGTAGTAGAGAAGCAACAGTAAGAGTCAGCGCTGCAGCAGATCCACAAGACCTATTGACGACGACAACAGATCGCCGTCGATGTCGCTCACCATCACTACGTGAGATTGCATCAGCAGCAGCTGCTAGCGGCAGCAGGAGACAACTATAGTAGACTGCACTCGCCAGCAGCTGTAGACATTTGCGCATGCACCAGCAGCAGCACTGAGCAGCAGTAGCAGCAGCAAGGCGGCAACAGCACGTGGCGGCAGCAGCAACACATAGCGGCAGTAGCATTGAAGCAGCGCGGCAACAATGGCAGCAGCAGCGGTGGTAGCAACACAGCAATAGCACAGCAGCAGTGGCAGGAACAGCTGTGGCAGCAGCAGCACAGCAGCAGCAGCTGCAAGAGCGCGCGGCGGGGGCAGCAACGTGCAGCAGCCGTACCATGGAGCAGCAACAGCAGCGTACAGTTGCTGCCACGGCCGCGCATGTAGCCGCCAGGCGGTTGCCCCACACGGAACAGCGCGGTTGCTGTTGGAGCTGACACCGCAGCAGCAACAGCAGCTGAGCCGAAGCTGCACGGCGACTTTCGCTCAGCTTCCGCACAGCTGCTATGGAGCGGCCGCCTGCTCGCGCAGAAACCGCGAAGGTTGAAAAAAGGGAAGGCGAGCTGACATCAGCATTTTTCCTTGCTGACGTCATCAGGTCTTGCTGACGTGAGCAACTTCCTGCAGGCATCAGAACTTGCCTTAGTGAAATTTTTCGTCCGAGGGTCAAAAGTTGCCAACGTCGCAATTCTTCAAGAAACGCTCACGTTTTTGCAATTCGACCATGTTGACGTCTCGGCCCATAATGATCAGTGCTATGGCTCCGTCCGGCGAGAAGGGAAAAATGGTCCTAGATCCCTCTTCTTCCTCCCCAGGGGTCAAGAGCCCACGTTTGCAGGCTATTGAGGACTTGCGGAGCCAGTAGGACAAGATGCGTTGCCTGAAGCGGGAGCAGACTTATGCCATCCGTACACTCACCAAGCTTCTTCGAGGACATTCCACGACTCCATGACAGACTTGTGAGGGACCGGCCGGGGTCGCACCCTCTACACAGTAGTCAGCTCCAGCACCAAAGACAACAGTGGAGCCGACCCGCCACCTCTTGATCCTTTGGACCAGGATCCAGACATGCCAGGCATGGAGGGCGACTCCCCCGAGCGCAAGATTCGTGCGCTTCAGGAGCGTCTCCGCTAGCTTCAGACGAGCTCTTGGCCGCCACACACATCACGCTTTCCCGAGTTCCGATCATCATCTGACCTCCAGCCCAGCGACTTCCCTCTTCCCAGCGTCTTTCCCATCCCTCGTCTTTCCCAGCCTGTGGTTGCTCTCTCTACGGAGCGGCAACCCAAGGACTTTGAAATGCCGCCCCCACAGTACGTCAGCGAGGACGGCTTTGACTGCTGGGAGATCCTCTTTCAGGTCTGGGCCACTTTAGAGAGCGTGTGGCCCTACTACCACATTCCGTATCAGACTACGGACCGAGCTCAGGTGCTGACAGCAGCTAGGGCGATGCGCGAACTTCTCTATATCATGTTACGCGAGACCGTCGTTGACTTCTGCTCGTTCCTTGGCGAGGCGGGCATAGGCACCGGCGCTGAACTACGCGGGGGCTGGGACCTTGCATTGTCCCTGCTTGCTATAGAGATGCACGCCACCAGCACCGCGCACATCTGTGCATTTCACTCCATTCGTCAGTGGCCTACCGAGTCTGCAGCCGACTACTGGCGACGCGCCATGCGCATTTACACGCGCCTTGGGACCTCAAGAGGTACACATCTGTGGACGCTCTGCACGATCATGCTTGAGGTTTGCCTTGAGTACACAGACATCTTCACGAGGTATAGCGACGCCGTGGTCGCGCCTTTTTTAGCTTCACTGTAGCTTCTTCCCTGGACGCACCAGCTCTTCCTCTAGGTGACTTCCGCCCGTGAGGTAGCCGTGGCTTATCAGGAGACCTCCATTGCTGCCGTAGTCATTGCATCACCACCAACGCCCCTCCTGCAGACTCCTTCACCATCCTATGTCACGTACTCCTCCTCCCCTTCCACCCCGATTACACCGACTCAGACATAGGGTGTCATGGCAACAGCATAGGGGAAGAAGGGTCGACGGAGGTGCGGCTCAAGCCAGCAGCATTCGCAATAGCAGCCATCATCGGGCAGTAGTAGTGGACACTCCATTCACTGCTACAACTGTGGAGGTGCCAATTGCTACACCGAGTGCCACCAGTCGCTCGATTGGGCGTAGATTACTCGCGGGCTCCAGGCTGCGTATGCACTATGGTCTACGTCGAGCAGCACATCCTCCGGGCGCGCGGCGACCACGATCGCAGTACTTCTCGCCTCACCTCCTGCGACTGGCCGCGACCCAGACCCACCTGACCACACCATTGCCAAGCTTCGACACTTGGCACTTTGCTTTCAAGGAGGTGCAAGTGTGTTGTCACAGCCGGGTGGTTCACAGACTGTCTGTTTGTGTGTTCTTGTGGCTTGGGATGACTCGTGTGGGGGGCACAGTCGGCATGTGATGACGATGGGCGTGACTGTACGGATTGGATTCATGAGTCTCACATTTGTGCCCTTCGTCATTCCTCCCCACCTGCTTCCCAACGCCCGTCTGAGGCCACGTGTTCCATTGCCGGTTGTACAGTGACGTCCTCTAGTTGTATTTCCAGTGGCACTTGGATCATCGACTTTGGTGCCACTCATCACATGACCTGTCGTCGTAGTGACTTCATTGTTCTTGGCCCTGTTGCGTTTGTTCGTTCCGTCCGCATAGGCTCTCGTCAGTCCTTGGCAGTCCAGGGTGTTTGGGCCGTATGCTTTAATGGTCCGTTTGGCCCTTTGTATCTTTCCGAGGTGCTATTTGTGCCTGACCTTGAGCTCAGTTTGCTTTCTGTACGTGCTTGCACACTGATGGGAATCTCTGTGGAGCACACTGCAGAGTCCGCAATTGTGACTGCCATTGACACTCATAGTGTTGTTCTTCGTGCCTGTGTTGTGGATGACCTGTATTGTGTCTCTCGGACTTCTGCTCCTTGCTCCCCCTCCTCTTCTGCTTGTGTTTTTGTCAATGGTGTTCTATCTCCTGAGCACCAACAATTTCCTCATCACCGCCTGTGTCATTTAGGCTCCGACACTGTTTTGAAGCTCGTTTGAACACATCCTGCTCTCGGTCTTGACGCGGCTTCTTTCAACAAGCCGCCCAAGACCGACTGTCTCTTCTGTGCTCAGGGTAAGATGCATTGTTGCACCTACCCTAACTCCCATTCACCCGCACTTTGCCCTCTCAAGTTAGTCCATTTGGACCTTCTTGGTCCCCTACCTATGGAGTCTCTGTCTGATCGGGGTCGATACGTCCTAACCCTGACTGATGACTTCACCCGGATGCAATTGGTGTACAGCGTGCGCCAGAAGCGTGACGCTGCTCTCGCGGTTCGCCTCTGGCTAGTGATGGCCACTCTGAGCGTCAGTCTTGCCACAAGCTGCATACCTTCCGCTCCGATTGCGGCGAGTTTCTTGGCGAGATGGACGGCTTCTTTGCCGAGCACGGGAATTTTTCACCAGGTCTCTTCTCCTGCTACTCCTAAACAGAACGGTGTTTTTGAGTGCTGGAACCGCACCATGGGGGATGTGATTTGCGCTAAGCGGTCGGAGTGCGGTCTTCCGGAGTCCTTCGCTTTTGAAGGCTTTGCCTACATGACTTTGGTCTGGAACCGCCTCCCGCACGGTCCTCTTCCGGACCACGTCATACTGTATGAGCTTTGGTTTGGCCAACATGTTGACTTGCGCCTTGCTCGCGTCTGGGGATCCTTGGCTTTTGTATGGTACACCAAGGACTAGCAAGGGTCAAAGGTCTCACCGCGGGGTCGCTTGTGTGCCTTCGTTGGCATCTCTCCTTGGGCAAAGGCATGGCGTTTTTTGGACCCTGCTCGTCATTGCATTGTTGAGTCCCGCGACACGCTCTTCTTTGAGTCCCCGACCTACCATGATCTGACTTCCATCACATCGCTGTCCGTCACACAAGTTCCCATGTGTGAGGTTTCTTGATGGATGGGGGAGTCTACGCTTGTGAGCACGGCTTGCTAGGCTGATGTGTCCGTTTAAGCTCCCTCCACTTCTCCGGCTCTTGATGACCCAAAGATCATCGCTATCGGTCCAGAGATCTCTCCAGCACCGCCGGATTCTACCCCTGTCCCCTCGCACCCCACAAGTATCCATGATTCTGGACTTGTGCGTACTCTTGTGACCGTACCTGTGCCTGCCGGCAGTCCTGCCTCTGTGCGTGGACCTGCCTCACCTGTTGTTGCTTTCACACTGAGTCTTGTGTCACCCACACTGGCATCTCCTCGCACGGTATCACCAGCTCCCTTGCTTCAGCCCTCCCCAGCTGCGATTGTGCTTGTTCCCGAGCCTCAGGTGTGCCCCTTGATCCCGGATTACTCCCGTGAGCCTGGCGGTCGTCTCCGACCATTGGACTCCACAGCTTAGCGAGTGTGTGGTCCCGCACCCACGCGCTCCGCTCGCAACATTGCGAGTGGTGATCCTGGCACAAAGGCCCTAGACGTGAATGTTCGCACTGAGCACACATACGTACATCTAGCATGTCTTGTAGGGCACGACCTCTTTACTTGTGAATTTCATGTCGCTTGTGATGCAACAGTTAATCTTGTGGTCGTCAGACCTAGCACTGAGGCATGCACTCTTGCTACGTAGAGCTCTCCCTCTATGGCGCCTGACCCGGGCACATTGAGGGAAGCTCTCTCATCACAGGATAGTGACGCTTGGTGTGCTGCCTGCGAGGATGAGCTTTGCGCCATCCGAGAGCACAGAGTTTACAAGCTAGTCAACATTCCACGTGGGAGGAAGGTTATTCAGGTCAAGTGGGTATTCCGCAAGAAAGTGAAGCTGGATGACTCATTAGAACGCCACAAGGCTCACTTGTTTGTCAAGGGGTACTCTCAGATTGAGGACATTTATTACACAGACAACTTTGCCTTTGTCGGCCGCATGACCTCAGCTTGAGCTCTGTTTGGTGTAGTGGCTCAACATGACTGGGAACTGTACCAGATGGATGTGAACAATGCGTTCCTCCATGGCTCTCTTGATGATGAGATTTACGTGGCTCATCCACCCGGCTTTGAGGACGGTGAAGGAGCGAGGCAGACCCCTCTCTCTTTATCGGATGGACGCCTGAGCGATTCACTGCCATCTTGGTCTATGTCCATGACCTTCTGATCACGTCTCCTTCACTGGAGGCCGTTAAGGAGGCAAAGGCTGTCCTAAAGATTGCCTACAGGATGAAGGACCTTGGTCCTATAGCGGTGTTTCTTGGCATGGAGATCGTGCGAGACCGCAGACGACGTACTCTACTGCTGCATTAGGCCCGATACGAATGTGTTGTGGGGGAGCGCTTCAGCGACCTTCTTGGCGCAGTGCCCACGGCTTCCACACCTTTCACGCCTGACAAGCAGGATGCCCTGAAGATGGACAATCCGACACAGCTGGGGGAGACAGTAGATGTGTCCCTGCACCTTCATCTCATCGGATCTCTAATGTACCCCCTGGCCACGACCACACGTCCTAACATCGCATTTGCCGTCAACCTCCTTGCCCAGTTTTTGCAGGCTCCATGCGCAAGAGCCCTTCACGCGGCTGTGCGAGTGGTGCGGTACATGGTTTCCACATCGTACCTCGGACTCTGCTTTCGCGGGCAGTGTTTGGTGGTCCTTGACGGCTACACCGACAGCGACTGGGCCTGGAGCCCAGATGGACGCAGTTGCACGGGTTACATCTTCCTGCTCGGTGGGACCGTTGTGTCCTAGCGTAGCGAGAATCAGGGCTGCATTGCACGTAGCTCATCGGAGGCAGAGTACGTTGCTCTGGGTGCAGGGCCTGCTGAGGCGGTATGGCTGCATTGCTTCTTTCTTGGGCTTGGCCACTCAGTACCCGCCATTGTGCTTTGTTGCGACAACCAGAGTGGTCTTGCTATTGCGAAGAACTCTGGTGTCTTCCATGCTCGCATGAAGCATATTGCGGTTGAGCATCACTTTGTGTGTGATCTGGTGGAGCAACACGCGATCTCCGTCATTTGGGTTAGCACTGACATGCAGCATGCTGACTTCTCGACGAAGGTACTAGCACGCGAAAAGTTCCTGGTGGAAATTCGTTGTGTTGGACTTTACCCCTTGCCTGAGAGTGGTTGAGTGTGGGTTGTGACTGTGTCTGTATCACATTTGTCATTGCATTTGTTGTTGTAATCGTCTCAGTACTGCACGCGTACGGACATGCGTACCATCAGGTCATAGGGGAGTGTTGTGATTTGTGACGTTCCTGTCGACCTGTAGAATTTACTGTGATCACTCGGCCGTGTCCATACTCGTGCAGATCCCTGATGCAGACCCTGGTGGCACCGGTGCGTCATGTGGTGGCGGACTACCAGCATGGAGCTGACCGACGACCGTTCGAGAGCTCTGGACGCAACCCGGGACCTCCTGCAGTTTTCCTGCAGCACATAGGTATCTATCGGTGGACTGGCCGTGGGCCCAATTTGCATGTTTTTGTATTGTGTGTCCGGATCTTGGGCCAGTTTTAGGACAGATCTTGCACTGCCGCGTGCGACACCCGCTGTGCACCGCGGCAGGTACTTATGCCATGGGCCTGTCATTTTTCATTCCTCTCTGCAAATGGTATTGAAGCATTCTGACAGTTTGCCTTGTGTCTCCTAGCTAGACCCTTGCCGTTGTGTGCACGATTTGTGACTGTCGTCACCGTTTGACCAGACACTGACGCCTAGTCGGCGGCTGTGTCGCTATGAAGCTTCCACACATATTCTTCATTTCCAGATCCAAGGGCGTGCTGACGAGGTCCGGATGTGGTCCCAAATATCGGTGGGCTTTCTAGCACTTCATGCACGCACTGCAGCAAGATTGCTGGCTGTTACAGAAGCCCTTCAAAGCCCGTGGCTTGGCCCATCCACGCTTTCCACCGCATCATTTTTTCTGCCTCATCATCGGTTTACTCTTTAACTAGCTGGTATGTCACCCAACCAGGCCTCTTGAATCTCGCCAATTCACCTCTTGCGTCCTTTGATCCCTTTGCTCATTTTATCCATGGCTACTGACCAGTGTCAAATCAATGCATGTATGCAGGTACAATGGCTACGTCTATCCTCATGGCCCTTTTTTTCTTGGGAGAGCACTGGTTGGAGTTGGTCGTCCGTCGCTTTTCCTGCCAGTGTCCCATCCCCGACTAACTCCCCTTGACCTCTTCCGTCCGGCTCTGTGTGTGCATCTGGGGGTTCGAACCCTGCTGGTTGGCACATGATCTGGTTTGTGAAAGGAATTTTTTTGTGAAGGGTAGGCAACCGTGACAGTGTCACCCATTCCCCCTTGAGAGTAGTCCACTACCGGGGACTACCAGGCTCCCCGGGGGGAAGGGAGGGGGACATGTTCAGCAGGTCGTTCGCCGTCGTCCCAGGGCTGCTGCAGTAGCCGACAGGGGGCAGCCTTCATTGTCTGAGCAGTCCGTGGCGTCTACCTCTTCATCCTCCAAGAATCTCCCCCCCCAGCTGGCCATATCCGCCAAGGGGCCCCCCTCAACAAATGGCTGCACGTTATCCCAGTGGACCATGTCAAGTGTCCCACTGAATCTGCAAATCACCACCCGGCTGCCTTCATTGCAGACCACTTCCCACGCCTTCACCTCCTTATCCGGCCAACTCCTTCGGCCTGTCGCGGACACAACCAGAGTAGTTGGCGGGGCTGGAGGAGCTTAGGACTTAGGCGCTGGCCCCCCTCCGCCATGGCTGCTGATGTCAGATGATGTCGGTCATACGTCCAGATGTTGCGCAACGCAGCCTGTCACAGTCGTTAGCTGACCCCTGCTTCCAATTCGGCCCACCGCGTTGCTTATGCGTCGAAGAAGGCAGAGGCCCGCTCCACGAAGGCGTCGTTATCCTCCACCACCACCTCGCCCGCTGTCTGCTTGCCATGGATGGTGAGCATGCGGGTGTGGCGACAGCAGGCCAGATGGAACAGGCTGTAGCCAGTTACCCCTTGCACGCTGGTGTTGTATCCCAGGACAACCAGGTGCAAGGTGGTGTGCCATTCCTGGGGACACCGGGTAGTACATTTTGTGAGGGCTGCCTTGAGCGTTCCGTTCCAGCGCTCAACAAGCCGTGCGGCCTGGGGAGGGTAGGGTGGCGACGTGAGGTGGGTCTCCCCCAGACCTCCCAGGAGCTTGGCAAAGCGTCCCTGGAATTGTTGGTGGTTTTCGGTGTGGACCATGGCGCAAGTTCCATGGCGGAAAACCGAATTCTCCAGAAGAAATGCTGCCGTCTCTTTCCTGCTGCATACCGGGAGTGCCCGCGCGTCACAGTTTTTGGTGAAGTAGTTGATGGCGGTCATGATGTAGCTGTGAACACCCCTTGACTGGGGCAGGGGGCCGACAAAATCCATAATGACCCGTTCAGATGGTCTGTCAACGGCGAGGGGCTGCAGCCGCACCTGTGCATCCCACCGCAGCCGGCGAACCGCAAATTCACTGCAGGCCTGCACCGCTGTCTTGACGTCCTGCTGCATCCTGTGCCACCAGCAGAGGGGGACGAGGTGTACGGGGTACAAGGGAGTACCAATGGGCCCATCCAAAGTGTCCCAACATGACGTGCGTGTCGTGGATCATCCGGCGATGTTGCTCCGATGTGGGGATGTGGCATGACCCATACCGGGATGTTGCATGGTGGAGGATCACCCCCCCGTGCATCCGCGAAGTAGATGCAGGCGCGCTTGCGGATGCGGGCTTTTTCTGCAGGGGGAGTGTGGTCGGGGTAGTCGCCTGTGTGTAGGTAGGTGAGGATGGGGGCGTCTGAGAGGATGTCCCCTCCCTCCACTTCTGTGAAGGAAGGTTCCGGCCCCAAGGGCCCTCAGCCTCCTCGGTCATCCAGCGCATGGCGACTTTGACGGTAAGGGCTTCCCATCCCGGCCCAGCCCCTTCCGCATGGTTGAGGGTCCCGGGGGCTGGCGTAGCGGCCGGCGCCGTGGTTGACATGAGCTGCGTGGCAGATGGGATATCCGATGGGAGGGAGGTGGTGGAAGGTGGAGCCAGTGCCTTCGTGGGGAAGAAGCGGGGTACCAAACCCATGGCTGTGGCGGCTGTGGGCATGGGGCCCGTGGAGGTGTTAGCCGCCGAGGCTCCTGGGACAGGGGTCGCCCTTGCGGTCGCTGGTACCACCGCAGGTGCTGCTGTGGTCGCTGGTGGAGATGGTAGGGGAAGGGGCTCTCCGGGTGCTGCTCATCATTTGGGTCGTGCGGGGGGGTGGTGCTGACTCCCCCTCAAGGCCAGGGGAATACAGGACAGAGGCTGCCATCTTGGCACGGGAACCTGTACGGGGGCGCTTGGGGANGCCTTCGTGGGGAAGAAGCGGGGTACCAAACCCATGGCTGTGGCGGCTGTGGGCATGGGGCCCGTGGAGGTGTTAGCCGCCGAGGCTCCTGGGACAGGGGTCGCCCTTGCGGTCGCTGGTACCACCGCAGGTGCTGCTGTGGTCGCTGGTGGAGATGGCGCACGGTAGGGGAAGGGGCTCTCCGGGTGCTGCTCATCATTTGGGTCGTGCGGGGGGGTGGTGCTGACTCCCCCTCAAGGCCAGGGGAATACAGGACAGAGGCTGCCATCTTGGCACGGGCACCTGTGCGGGGGCGCTTGGGGACGGGAGGAGCAGGGGAAGAGAAGCAAAACGTAGAAGGCAAAAGTACGGTATGGGGCCCACTCCCCCTTGAGACAGACAGGTCCACCTGGTCCGGGGGGTGCGGCCTGGTAGCAGCGGCAGCCTTAGAGACATTGGCACGTCCGGCAGTGCCGCCATCCGGTAGGGGCGTAGGGATGTCCGCAGAACACCAGGAACAGGAGGTGGTGAGGGGTTGCTGGGTGGCATCCGGGTCGGTGGTCCTGTCGGTCAAGGACAGCGCCAAGTGGGTATCGGAAGCTACATCCAAGGAAGCTGCAATGGAAGGGAGGGAAGTGGCGGCGGCCAGCGCCGCCGCATTGGTGTTGTCATCATCTTCCATCAGCATGATGTCATTGGATTCTGGCCAGAAGAGGGCGTCCATGTGGCCCTACTGCCGGCCTGGGCGAGAGCGGACTGTGAATGCGCAACCTTGGAGGAGGAGGGACCATTGTGCGATGATGGCCCGGTGGTTCTGGGCCGCCCACAGCTGCGTGATCCATGACCAGGACAAAGGGTTCACCGGACTTGAAGTAGTTGTGGAGGTGGCAGACACCCCAGACAACGGCCAGGAGTTATCATTTGCATGGTGAATATGCAATGCAGCTCCGTGCATGAGGCAGCTGGTGAAGGCGATGGCCTTATCTATGCCAGGTGTTGTCTCCTGAGCCAGAACTACCGCGGGGCCATCGTGAAAGAAATCGGTCACAAGAATGAATGGTGGGGGCATTCACGAGGGCCATGTTGAGCTCATCAAATGACGCTTGCTTGATGGCCTTCCAGACGAAGACGACCACCCGGGATTGAAGGACGTGGAGAGGAGCCGTGATCCTCAGGAATCCCTTGATGAACCGCTGGTGAAACCGGCGAAGCCAGTGAAGTGGTGAACCTGTTGTTGCATCCAAGGAGCTTGCCAGGTGGTGATGGCTTGGATTTTTGCGGGGTCGGTGGGAACACCTGATTGGGAGATGAAATTTCCAAGAGATTTGGCTTTGAGAGCACCGATCAAACACTTGGAGCCCTTGAGTTTGCAGCCGCCCAGCTGGAGGCGGAAGAGGGTTGGTCGAAGGTGGTCGAAGTGCTCGGACCAGGTGTTAGAGAAGACAATGAGGTTGTTGATGCAAACTCACACGAACGGAAGTCACCACATGACCTCCTGGGCAAGCCGTTGGTAAGTGGCACTTGCTTTGTGGAGGCAAAATGACATACGCAGGAAGACGAACTGGCTGTGTAGGGTGGCGAGAGTTGTCTTCTGAATGGTGTCGGGATGCATTTGGATGGCATCATATGCCGCCCGTACACCGAGCTTGGTGTAGAATAGGGCCAAACCGATGGTATCCATGATGTCCTGGACGCATGGCATCGAGAAGGTGTCCAATATGGTGATGCGGTTGAGGTCACAGTAGTCGTCGCAGAAGCGCCAGCTGTCATCCGGCTTCCGCACCATGACGAAGTTGGCACGCCATGAAAATGTGGCACACTAGATGACTCCCGCTTTCAGGAGCCCATCGATCTCAGCCCAGATGGCTTCCTGTGTATCTTGCTGGAAGCGCCGGATGAAATGGGCCGCCAGACGGTGGTTCCCCGTGTCAATGACATGGCCGGTATCGACATTGTCCATGTATCCACTGCAGGCCAAGAAAACTGAGCGGATCTCCTCGAGTAGTTGCACGACCTGTGCATGTTGTTCTGGGGTAACTGTCAAGGTGATGGCGCAAGGGGTGACCAACATCTCAGGACCCTTGACCTTGTCATCCGGTGGGAGGAGCGCAAGGGCGTCGTTTCCCTCTTTTTCCCATGGGTTTGGGTCGTCCAGGGTCAGGGCCAGAGGAACCAATTCCCGGTTCGGGTGCATTGGAAAGAGAGACCAATTCACGGACACCTCTGTGTAGGTCCCGTCCGGCCCTTGGACAAACATCTTTTCGAGTTTGTAGTCAATGATGCAGGCATTAGGTTTGAGCCAGTTGTTGCCGATGAGGATGCCGCAGTTGGTGGCATCGGTGAAGGTGAGGTTAACGGGGTAATTAACTGCGCCAATGGTCATTGGTTCATTTTCCAGAATGCCAACCTGAGTCACTGATGGCCGGACACTGCGCATTAAGTCCCCGGGGCAGGGTGGATCTGCTTTGTCTATTGCATGCGGGTGACGGTATCCACGGTCACCACACTGGGGGTGGCCCCTGTGCCGATGATGGACCCAAATTCGCAACTCTTGAGGAGGACGCGAGCCTTGAGAGTTGTAAAATCCTCGGGTTCTTGGTGTTGAATATGTTTGCCCCTTGTTCAGTCTTGTACGACGGATCAGGAATGCTCTGCCCCTTGTGGAGGTATGACCCCTGGATTTGTTGAAGGGTGACTCAACTATGCTCTGTCTCATGTGAGATATGACCTGTGAGTACACCATGTAGGTGAGTGGTTAACTTGGCCATTTTGTTGATTTGGCCAAGTGAGAGGTCATGAGTTCGATCCTGGCTCCATGCACATCTTGGTTGTTTTGGAAGCTTCCAAGAAAGAAAGTCCGTTGCTTTTGGGAAGCAACACGGCTGATCAGTCACCTTGGCACAAGGATGCTTATGTGTCAAGCCCACAATGCAAGTCTCTTGGTGATGTGGCAGGGTCAAGCCACTTCTCAGCAATGTCCTTTTGAGTTCTAGGACTGGACAGACAGCTATTAAAGGACTTGTCTTGCATTCTGATCAGTTAACCCTTACTTGATGCTCTCTTGCGTATTGACGACTTGAGCTCTTCTTGAGATGTAATGCTAAGGCGTTAGTACTCTTGAAGGTGAAGAGTATGCCTGATTAAGTTTGGGGTGCACGACACATACCTGCAAAGGAAGAAGGTGTAAAAACCTTTGTGAGCTTTTTCGGTTTCGTGGCTTCTCTGCCGGAGGTGGTTAGCTCAGTAGCTAACGAAGGGTTATGGGCCCACTCCTCTGGTTAGAGAAGTTTCACGCACGCAACCGCCAAAGTCACAAGCAGTGAGAGCACCTTTTCTCTCACCCATCCTCTCTGTTTGCAGGTCAATCATCAGCCGGAGGGGAATGCAACACATCTGCACCTTTATGCCTTGGGAGCTGACATCAACCTACATCAGCCTACATCAGCCTACATCTGCTTGCATCGGCCAACATGAATAGGGCCAGCAGTTTCCTCTTCTCACCAATAGCCTACAACGGCCTAAAACACAGGTGCATCGGTATCGACAAGAGGTGCAGCAGCTGTAGCAGTTGTAGGTGTAGGGATGGCAGGGACAGGGGAACCAGGGAATCTTTCTCCCATCCTCAAGTTTGATGGAGAGGGGTTTGCACTCTGGAAGTGGCAGTTTGAGATCATCATGGATGATAGAGACTTGCTAGGATATTTCGACGGAAGTATCCCAGCACCAAAGGAGGAGGGTGCTGACCTTGTGGCATGGGTCAAGCTCAACAAGAAGGCTCTTGCCGTTCTCGTGTCCTCCATACAACCCTCAGTCCTCTCACACATCAGCGGTTGTANGTGCAGCAGCTGTAGCAGTTGTAGGTGTAGGGATGGCAGGGACAGGGGAACCAGGGAATCATTCTCCCATCCTCAAGTTTGATGGAGAGGGGTTTGCACTCTGGAAGTGGCAGTTTGAGATCATCATGGATGATAGAGACTTGCCAGGATATTTCGACGGAAGTATCCCAGCACCAAAGGAGGAGGGTGCTGACCTTGTGGCATGGGTCAAGCTCAACAAGAAGGCTCTTGCCGTTCTCGTGTCCTCCATACAACCCTCAGTCCTCTAACACATCAGCGGTTGTACAGTGGCAGCCGCTGCATATGCCAAACTGGGGAAGGTGTTTCAGTCCTCCTCACTTGCCAACCGTCTCTTCATTCTACATAACCTCATCAGTATGAGGCTTGGTGAAGGGGAGGATGCCTCCGCTTTTATGCAGAAGTTTGAGACTCTCTTGCAACAAGCCAACGGCATGGGGTGGGACCTAAAATCCAATATGCAGGCCATGAATTTTCTGATGAAGCTGCCGGAGAGCTGGGGTCCCATGATCACTGTGATTGGAGGGTGGACCGAAGAGCAAGTATCCTACACCACCGTCTTGGAGTATGTGCAAAATGAAGCCATGCGTCGCTGTAGTAATGAAGCAAACATGGCTGCCTTTGCCTCATGAAGCAGCGGTGCCTTTCGCAATACCTCCTCCTCTGGATACAAGGGAAACAACGGCACTGGTGGAAGGGGTCCAAAGCGTCAAGGAAATTTCCATAACTGTGGTAAGGCTGGACATTGGGCTCGGGAGTGCCGGGCACCCAAGAAGGAGGGAGGAGACGAGGATGAATGGTGAGGGGGACATGGTGGGAAGGATCCCACAAGCTTGATGGCCGAGTGTGCCTCCAACAAAGGNTCCCTACCAAGGACATCAACATTTCCTACCCTGCCAAGAAGGTTGTTGCACAGGTCCCTCGCATTGATGGACTCTACGTCTTGCAAACCAAGATGATAACAGCAACGGCTGAATCTTCGGCCGGGAGTGATGATGAGGAGAGCAGCGATGCAGACTCTGATGACAAAGGACATGTTGGAGCAGCGGAAGCTGTGGCAGCGGAAGATTCGGCAACAAACCAGAAGCAAATGCAACCACCGAGGCTGTTCATTCTAGCCAGTGCACATCGTCGGAGAACCTGTGGCACAGGCGCTTTGGGCATGTGGCTCATCACACATTGGTACTCATGGATAAGCAAGAGCTAGTGCGTGGGATGGAGCTAGGTGATGAGGCAGAGGGAGCTGGGATCTTGTGTGAGCCATGCCTTCAAGGCAAGGCCAAGAAGAAACCTTTCAAGCGTAATGGTATGCGTGCTCTTGCACCCCTTGACCTCATCCACTTTGACGTGTGTGGTCCCTTTTACATACCGTCCAATAGAGGCAGCAGATATCTCCTCACCTGCATGGACGATAACAGCCGCAAGGTCCGGATATACTTTCTCAAAAAGAAAAATGAGGTGAAGGAGAATCTACAAGCCTTTGTCGCTATGGTCGAGTGACAGAGTGGAAGGAAGGTGAAGGCATTCAGGATGGACAATGGAGAGGAGTACGAAGCCTATAGGGAGTGGCTCAAGACACAGGGCATTGAACACCAAAAAACTACTCCCTACTCACCTCAAAGCAACGGCGTAGCAGAGAGGATAAATCATACCCTCCTTGGCATGACAAGGTGCATGCTCTTTGACGCCAAGCTGCCTCCTAAGTTCTGGGCTGAAGCAGCACGCACGGCTACATATCTTGTGAACCTCACACGTGCAGCAGCTCTGCGAAGGAGAGGCAAGAAGAAGCAGACACAGCAGCTGAAGACACCTCAAGAAGCATGGTCGGGCAGAAAGCCGGACGCCTCCCATCTCAAGGTGTTCGGTTGCACCGGCTTTGCCAAGGTCCAGGCGGGTGAGGGTCCTGGAAAGCTCGATGCAAGAGCACGAAAGTGTATTTTTATTGGCTATGACACCGCCCACAGAGCTTATAGAATGTGGGACCTAGGAGCTAAGAAGGTCATCCGCAGCAAAGATGTGGATTTCCACGAACG
>SZWC01007768.1:36274-48509 GCA_023375785.1 Penium margaritaceum | reverse complement strand
ATCTTGTGTGAGCCATGCCTTCAAGGTAAGGCCAAGAAGAAACCTTTCAAGTGTAATGGTATGCGTGCTCTTGCACCCCTTGACCTCATCCACTTTGACGTGTGTGGTCCCTTTTACATACCGTCCAATAGAGGCAGCAGATATCTCCTCACCTGCATGGACGATAACAGCCGCAAGGTCTGGATATACTTTCTCAAAAAGAAAAGTGAGGTGAAGGAGAATCTACAAGCCTTTGTCGCTATGGTCGAGTGACAGAGTGGAAGGAAGGTGAAGGCATTCAGGATGGACAATGGAGAGGAGTACGAATCCTGTAGGGAGTGGCTCAAGACACAGGGCATTGAACACCAAAAAACTACTCCCTACTCACCTCAAAGCAACGGCGTAGCAGAGAGGATAAATCATACCCTCCTTGGCATGACAAGGTGCATGCTCTTTGACGCCAAGCTGCCTCCTAAGTTATGGGCTGAAGCAGCACACACGGCTACATATCTTGTGAACCTCACACGTGCAGCAGCTCTGCGAAGGAGAGGCAAGAAGAAGCAGACACAGCAGCTGAAGACACCTCAAGAAGCATGGTCGGGCAGAAAGCCGGACGCCTCCCATCTCAAGGTGTTCGGTTGCACCGGCTTTGCCAAGGTCCAGGCGGGTGAGGGTCCTGGAAAGCTCGATGCAAGAGCACGAAAGTGTATTTTTATTGGCTATGACACCGCCCACAGAGCTTATAGAATGTGGGACCTAGGAGCTAAGAAGGTCATCCGCAGCAAAGATGTGGATTTCCACGAACGGTCAGTGAGTANAAAAAACTACTCCCTACTCACCTCAAAGCAACGGCGTAGCAGAGAGGATAAATCATACCCTCCTTGGCATGACAAGGTGCATGCTCTTTGACGCCAAGCTGCCTCCTAAGTTCTGGGCTGAAGCAGCACGCACGGCTACATATCTTGTGAACCTCACACGTGCAGCAGCTCTGCGAAGGAGAGGCAAGAAGAAGCAGACACAGCAGCTGAAGACACCTCAAGAAGCATGGTCGGGCAGAAAGCCGGACGCCTCCCATCTCAAGGTGTTCGGTTGCACCGGCTTTGCCAAGGTCCAGGCGGGTGAGGGTCCTGGAAAGCTCGATGCAAGAGCACGAAAGTGTATTTTTATTGGCTATGACACCGCCCACAGAGCTTATAGAATGTGGGACCTAGGAGCTAAGAAGGTCATCCGCAGCAAAGATGTGGATTTCCACGAACGCTCAGTGAGTAAGGGAGAGCTTTTTGAACTTGAGAACACTCCAAAACAGGGAGAGTGGCTCACTCTTCTTGAGGAGGGAGACGAAGCACCAGCACAATGGCATGGGCTGAATACTACAACAGGGAGAGAAGCTGATGAAGATGACTCGGAGGAAGCAGCCTCCGAGTCCGACGTATCTGATCCTCCAGACCATGAGAAGGATACCTCTCCCCCCATCGACGACAAAACAAACCTCCAGTCTCTACATCAACAACAACAGCCAGCAGGTCCAAGGAGCAGTTCACGTCTCAAAGTTCCTCGGCAGCATTATGATGCAGATAGGGGTGAATGGACAGGCTTCAACGATTCGTTCCTGGTTCAAGAGGAGCCAACGTCTGTCGCAGAGGCACTCGCGCGGCCTGACAAAGCTGAGTGGGATGAAACAATTCGTAGTGAACTCAGATCCATCGAGGAGAATGGGACATGGGTACTGGTGGACAGACCTGTCGGCGCTCATGTTGTGGGATCCAAGTGGGTGCTGAAAGTAAAAAGGAACCAGGATGGTAAGATAGACAAGTACAAGGCACGGGTGGTAGCAAAGGGGTTCTCTCAATGGCCTGGCGTAGAGTACGATGAGACCTTTGCTCCCGTTGTAACGTTTGCCTCCATCCGGTCAATGCTCGCCATTGCTGATGCCAAGAACATGGAGGTCCACCACATGGATGTCAAGACAGGCTTCCTTTACGGCAAACTTGACAAAGAGGTGTTGATGGAGATTCCAGAGGGGGTTGATGCGCCCGAGGGCAAGGTGTGCAGGTTGGTGAAGGCACTCTATGGGCTAAAACAAGCGCCAAGACTTTGGTACCAAGAGATGGTACATTCATGGCCAAGGAGTCCTTCATGCACTGTAACAACGACCCTAGCATGTACGTGCATGAGAGCGACAAAGGGACTATGTTGGTCGCCTTGTACGTCGATGACCTGATTCTGTGCTCTTCTTCAATGCAGCTGCTAGAAGATCTCAAGGGGCAGCTGAGTAGCAGGTTCAAGATGAAGGACGTGGGTCCTCTTATTTTCTACCTTGGCATTGCCATCAAGCATGACAGAGCCACAGGTACCATCAGCCTGAACCAGACAAAGTACATCGACTCCATCCTCAAACGATACGACATTGCAGATTGCAAGCCTGCCAGCACACCCATGAGCTCAGAGTGCAAGCTCTCCACCTCCATGTCCCCATCCAACAAAGTGGAGAAAACTGACATGCTGGGCATCCCATATCAGTCTGCAGTGGGCAGTCTGATGTATGCCATGGTCGCCACCCGGCCAGCCCATGCTGTTGGGCAGGTGAGCCGGTTTGTGGCCAATACTGGTCCACTACATTGGCAGGCTGTGAAGCGCATCTTGCGCTACCTTAAGGGGACGCGACACGTGGGACTCCAGTTTGGAGGCATCGCTTGATCCGCGTCACTCCGTCTCATGTGCTACACTGACGCTGACTGGGGAGGCAACATCGACGAAAGAAAATCCACCTCCGTCTTTATGTGTATGCGAAATGGAGGTACTGTCAGTTGGGCGAGTCGCAAGCAGGAGTGTGTCTCTCTGTCAACAGCTGAAGCTGAGTACATTGCATTGGCTGAGGTGTGTAAAGAAGTGCAGTGGCTTTGTAGCTTGCTCTCTGAGATGAAGGCACCACAGGAAACGGCAACAATCATCAAGATTGACAAAATGAGCGCGATTGACATGTCCAAGAACCCAGTTTTGTCCAGGCGCACAAAGCACATCAAGATCCGCTACCACTATGCTCAGGACTTGGTCTACAAGCAGACAGTAGAGCTGGAGTATGTCGGCACCAAGGTGAACTGGGCTGACATGCTTACAAAGCCATTGGACAAGGATCTCCACCAGGTGGGCAGGCAAGGTATTGGCATGGTCAACGCAAGTGATGAAGAATGATGATGGAAACTGACGCAAGGTGCAAGGGAGAGATTTGTTGAATATGTTTGCCCCTTGTTCAGTCTTGTACGACGGATCAGGAATGCTCTGCCCCTTGTGGAGGTATGACCCCTGGATTTGTTGTAGGGTGACTCAACTATGCTCTGTCTCATGTGAGACATCACCTGTGAGTACACCATGTAGGTGAGTGGTTAACTTGGCCATTTTGTTGATTTGGCCAAGTGAGAGGTCATGAGNGGCATGGTCAACGCAAGTGATGAAGAATGATGATGGAAACTGACGCAAGGTGCAAGGGAGAGATTTGTTGAATATGTTTGCCCCTTGTTCAGTCTTGTACGACGGATCAGGAATGCTCTGCCCCTTGTGGAGGTATGACCCCTGGATTTGTTGTAGGGTGACTCAACTATGCTCTGTCTCATGTGAGACATCACCTGTGAGTACACCATGTAGGTGAGTGGTTAACTTGGCCATTTTGTTGATTTGGCCAAGTGAGAGGTCATGAGTTCGATCCTGGCTCCATGCACATCTTGGTTGTTTTGGAAGCTTCCAAGAAAGAAAGTCCATTGCTTGTGGGAAGCAACACGGCTGATCAGTCCCCTTGGCACAAGGATGCTTATGTGTCAAGCCCACAGCGCAAGTCTCTTGGTGATGTGGCAGGGTCAAGCCACTTCTCAGGAATGTCCTTTTGAGTTCTAGGACTGGACAGACAGCTATAAAAGGACTTGTCTTGCATGCTGATCAGTTAACCCTTGCTTGATGCTTTCTTGCGCATTGACGACTTGAGCTCTTCTTGAGATGTTAGGCTAAGGCGTTAGTACTTTTGAAGGTGAAGTATATGCCTGATTAAGTTTGGGGTGCACGACACATACCTGCAAAGGAAGAAGGTGTAAAAACCTTTGCGAGCTTTTTCGGCTTCGCGGCTTCTCTGCCGGAGGTGGTTAGCTCAGTAGCTAACACTTGGGTGGTGGCAGATGCCAGCACAAGCAGGTCTTTGCGGAGGCGATGGATATGTCCGGCTTTGTCGATCATCCACCACCGCCCGGAGGGTGGCTCTTCCATGCCTAAGTAGCCTCCCGGATGACATCATCACAGATGCNAGGCTGATCCGAACCTGAATAGATGCCAAAATTTGGGGCACCCGATAAGGTGGAATGCTTCCTCGCCCGAGCCCCCCGGGTGGAGCGATCCCTCTCCCCATCCCCCGTCGGTGTCCAGGACCTCATCCGCTTCCACTTCTCTTGGATATGTGGTGAATGTGGTTGGAGTTGGGAGGGGGAAAATGATCATCGTAGCCATCTGAATCGGTCATGGTTGCGGTTTTCCCCCGATTCTGCTGGGACTAAGAGTGGGGCTTGGCCCACCGGAAATAACGGGGCATGCCCCATTACTTCCGGTTGGCCCAGCCCCACTCTTAGGCCCTTCTTCTGCACAGTTGTCCCGCTGGAGGACGGCCAGCTGTTGCTCGAGGTTCCGTATCCTCACAATCTCCTTGTCCCATTTGGCATGTTCAGCCAACTCGAGCTTCACCTGGCGCACTACTTCCTCTGGGGCCGAGAGGGTCACAAAACTGGCCCCCAGTAGGACGGAGCAATAATCCTCTGGGAGTCCCTTCACATAATCATGGGCCACCTCCTCCTCCAACATCCTGCCAGCCCACGAGCTCATCTGCTGCACCCGGAGCCCATAATCTTCCAGGATTTCTCCGGTGTGGATCTTGACAGTAGACAGCTCTCTGATGGCATAACGGCCCCTCTTGCTGTAGGTCTCAGAGAGGTCCTTTTTGAAGTTGTCAAAACACACATACCGGCGGCATCCCAGCTATGTCATGGACCGTCCCTGCAACCCATAGACGGTGACAGATGGGATGAGCTTGTCTGGGGATGCCCCGAGCATGTCTGCCAGACAACAAAAGGACTGGCAATAGGCGATGGGGTCTTCGTCTGCCAGCCCACAAAACGTGGGTACCTGCTCTGCCTTGAAGCGTAGCTCTGATCCTGACCCATTGATTTCTGGTTTTCTCCGGGGGCAGAGAGATGTTAAGCGGCTGAGATCCAGCACCGGCTGGTCGGTTGGTTCTGGAGGTGCCACATCCAGTCCCTTGAGGTGCGGAATCAAAGAAGCCTCTGAGGTAGGCCCCGTCGAGACCTGTTTCGGCCAGGTGTATTGCTGCCGAAACGGATCCCATCCATAAACCGGGATGGGTGTAGTGTAGTAGGCCGTCAGCTGTGGGGAACTGTAGCCCGGATGAACCGGGACTCCCACCATTGCTTGATACGATGGCGGGTAGCATCTATACTGTTGTTTTCATGCCTCGGCATCTTGCTGGGCCGTGTAGGAGCCAGTCCGCCCCGCATGGAGGTGAGTTGGAAGGGCCCACTGCCATCGTGGGGAGGGTAGCCGTCCGCTATCTCTACGGCCGTCCCCCTGCCATCCGTTCAGGGAAGCGGAAGCCACCATTGAGGGGTCCTGACCGCCTTGTCATCCGTGCCCATGTGGCCCCGGGATGAAGCCGGGTGGCGGCGACAAAAATGCAGAGATCCCTTGTTGCTCCCAACCTGCCACTGGTTTGAATCCGAGCCTTGGGAACCCGGCCACGGTGGCTGCTACCCACTGCCTGCGGCCCACCCCCAGCACCGTATCTGATCCCCCTATAGTTGCAGGCAAACGACTGACTGCTGCCTCCGTGGAAGGCCCTACCTCATTGGCGAGTACCTCAACGGCCATCATCGGAGGACCCTGAGAACTGAGGCTCAGCCGGCAATTGAAAGGGGTGCCAAAAACCACGGACGGATCCATGCCGAGGCTGTCCCAAGGACGGTTCCTCGCAGGAGCTCCGAGTAGTCCCAGATCCACCAGGGGCAATCCTTGATCCCCAATTCCCAGTGCAGGTTACTGTATAATGCAACCTTTCAGGTCAGGTCTGAAACATGTCACCCTTGGAACACCTTTTCACTTTTTTCTTTTATGCCTCACAGTCCAGGTTGATCGGTAGTCCACTGCACACGCTCCAAGACAAGAGAGAATTGGTTGATAAATTGGGTCAAGAATTGATCAAGATTACAAGTCCAAGCAACATCAGCATGTCATCCAACATCACCCTTATATGTCATCCCATCCCATCCACTACTGCCAGCCAAGCCATGCCGCGCGGCCCAGAGGGCGGCGTAATTCCTTGGGGTCTTCCTCCCATCGCGCGTGTTTGGTGGTCCCCTGCGATGCCGCCATGGCACCATATCGGCCAGATGGCCGGGCCATGTCGACATGGTGTGGCCATCGCCGGACGCTGGTTGGCCCATGGCATCCTCCCCTGATCCTGGGCTGCCCTGTCACCCTTGTCGCCATCGGTTGTCCATCACTTTTCCCGCCCATGTCCCATCCCTGGCTGACCCCCCTTTACCTCTTCTGTCCGGCTCTGTGTGTGCAGCCGGGGGTTCGAACCCGATCGGTTGGCATGTGATCCAGTTTGCAAAAGGGAAATTTGTCGCAATGGGTAGGCAACAGTGACACTTGCTCTTCACTCGGCCGATGTTGCTCCTTCCATTGCAACCTTCGTCTTGTGCAGATGGCCCTCCCAGTAGCCCTCTCTGATATTCATATGATGGTCCTATTCTTGCAACTTTAATGAATTTCCACATGAACTTTAGGACCATGTGGACCATTTCACCATGGTTGCGTGATTCTGGGATTCATGATTGGTGTGGCTAGTTCTGGTCGCTGATCCTGCTGGGGTCATGCTGCCGGATTTTTCTGACAGCATCTGCTCTTGGTTTATCCAAGAGTCTNCTTTAATGAATTTCCACATGAACTTTAGGACCATGTGGACCATTTCACCATGGTTGCGTGATTCTGGGATTCATGATTGGTGTGGCTAGTTCCGGTCGCTGATCCTGCTGGGGTCATGCTGCCGGATTTTTCTGACAGCATCTGCTCTTGGTTTATCCAAGAGTCTGTCTCAATCCCAAGGTGGCGGCGGACTCCACTTTGTGTGTGAGGTGCCAGTGGGACCCGCTTCACCAAGCCAGCTACGACGCTTCCCACCTGAATCTCTTATTTGCACCATTCTTGGTACTAAGTGAAGTGCGAGCTTGCATTCATGGTGCTGCTTTCCCTCTCACACCCTCACTCTCTCCCTCTTGTTTGTTTCCACTAACTACTCTTATCAGAGCAATAAGGGAAGACATCTCACTCTGGTGTACACACATCCATTCTTAGTGTGGAACACGAGACCTAGGACCTCTTTTCTTGCTCAAATTTCCACAGTGGCTCTCTCTCACCACACACCTCACCGCTGTAGCCCACTTCAATCTGCTGAGCTGTAGCAGCATAAAAAATGAAATCTGGAGGTTTTCTCTGTGCATACTGGGTTGTCTTCGCCCAACCGCAAGTGCTGCAGCTGCAATGTTACTTGTCGCAGCAGCAGCACAGGTGATTGCTGTTCTCACTGCACCCAGAACAGTGGAAGCAGCACCCTAGCTGATCTTAACCCTCTCAGCCCTCTTGTCAGCTGCCAAGCACCAGCAGCACTGACCCGTTGTGCCTCTGACAGCAGTAGCAGCACCTTTGTTTCACTCAGCTTAGTGCTCGGAATTCTTTGCCTGCTGCCTTTTCCAGTGCTGCAACTCTATATACAGCAGCAGCAGCATCTGTGAGAGCCACTCCTGCTTTGCCTCTAACGGCAACAGTAGCACACCCTTCTTTTTCGAGAACTCTCTGATCCCTTCATCAGCCACGATGTGGCCGCATCTGCATGCTGTAGCTGGGCTTGAAGAAGCAGCAATATCTAGGTCTCTCGCTATGTCTCTGACAGTCCTCAGCTACAACAGCAGCCAAGGGCAGCTGTAGCTGCAGCAGCGAGCAGAAGCAACATCTAGGGTTCCCATTGTGTCTCTTACTGCAGGAAGCTAAAGAAACAGCCACAGGAAGCAGCAACAGCAGCCACATGCAGTAGCATAAGCGGTCGTGCACAGAAGCAGCAGCAACATCCGCGGACAACTGCTGCAACTGCTGCAAGTGGCAGCAGCAGCTAGGATTCCCACTGCAATTCTGGCTGCACGCAACTGCAGCAGCGGCCACAACAGGCAGAAGCTGCAGTAGCAGTAGCTCTGCTGGGGCCTGCAGCGGTCAGCACAGCTGAGGGTGAACACCGGGTAAGATTCCTGGTTCTCAGAGAGGATTTGGGTTCTCGGTTCCGGATCCTGTGGTGACATCGGATTCGTGGATCCACAAAGATATTCGCGAAACCCAATGACTCACAAATATTTTACTCTGAACCATACCACCCCTCTTTGTTACACCACCAAATATGAGTTTTCTGAGGAACATTTTTCAACACCAACATCTCGTGACCATTTGTATGCTTAATCATATGATTTAGGGTTATACAGCAGGCACCTGACAGCAGGTTTTTCTGTACTTCTTGTCGCCCTTGTTTCCTTCCTTTGTTGCACAAAAGTTCCATTTCTTTTTTTCCCATCAACCGTGAAGTGCAAATCTGAGCTTGACAAACAGTGTCAAGAAGCGACACACATTACTTTTGTTGACAAGTGTCAACAGGTATGGAAAAGCATTCACTAACAGTGACAATCGATGAGGAGCGTTGATAGACATCAATGCACTTCAACAAGAGACTTTGCACATTCTCAATTGTTGAAGCATGCCACAGAAATCTTTTGTGTACAACACATCCTATGCTTACATTTCCCTCCCTCAAAAGTGTTTCTAATGACCATGATCTGCCTTCAATAAACTACTGCAGTCACCACAGAGCTGGTTGTACATATTCATGGTAAGAAAATGCTTGCTTACAGCGCTTGGCTAGCTTCTAACTACACCAGAAATTGAACCAGTAGCTGGAGGGCATTGGATAATACAGCAGCGGCCGAGTTATGAAATCGTTCATCCATGCTAAAAGACAAAAGAAGCACAGGCACGGTATGACTACGTTGCTACCTCATTAACATCGTCATCCTCCACCTCCCTTTCTCTTCCCCCTTCGTCCACCTCGTTCATTCATCCTCCTTGTTCACAAAAAGGCTCACTCCAGCTCTTCACAGGATGCCCCCACCAGCCCATCATTGCGGGCTTTGCATCACATTTTCTTCATGCATTCCTCTTCCAGACGGTAGTCCTGAGCCATAATGCCATGCTGCAAAACTGGGAAGCTGAGCAATGAATGCTCATTGATCCAAATCTTTTTCATTAGAAGGTTCTCCACTGTCAAGTGCGCCAATGATTGCCAGGAGTCCATGATGACATGCCTGCCCATCAAAGAAAGCCGTTCAGTGGGCATGGAAGTGGCAGGAATAGCAAAAACATCCATGCCAGCAAGGAAGAATGATAGAAATCATTTCAGAATTTCTCTGTAGTGCAGCACAACCTTGCATGTTTGGGTTTTCCTTCATATCTTGGCCCAGGTTTCCACCTCCACCTCCAAGGTGGACATCTCTCTGTGTGCTGGGGGAGGCTCTGCCACCTCAAGCATGTTCATTATGCAGATCTTCCAGTGCCAAATCCAACAAGGCTTCATCTTCGGTCGGTGGAGATGGATGTGTGCGCAGCTAGCGTGCAGCTGCAGCATGCTGCTAGACCTGCTGTTGGCTTCCTTGATGGCCTTTCTGCTGTCCTTGCCAAGCACGTTATTGCTGGCTCTGCTGAGCACGTTGCTGGGGGCACTTCTGCGCATGCTTCTGCCGCTGATGCACTTGCTGCTGCTGGATCTGCACGTCCAATGTCTGATTTGACTGTGAAATCTTTGTCTCTGTCCCTGCTCCTTCAGATGCTGCTGCTTCTTTAGCCTCTATTTCTGAAGCAGCCTCTGATTTAACTGCCTCCTGTGCTGCAACTGCCCGGTCATGGTAGGGATGCAACAGCGCCACTACCTTCACATGCATTTTTTCTGCATATGTGATGCCCATCAGTTTGGGGGTGCATTCAAAATACCTCAGCCAAAACCGCGGGTCTGCTACAATGGCCAGGACATGGCGGTTAGTACAGAGTCATGCGCATTTTTTCAGCTTCGCTTCAGCCTCTATTATGCCTTCCTTGAGATCAAGGAGCAGATTCTCCTTGGTGTCCAGTTTGCCCTGTGCACCGCGCCTCCTGCTCTTGTCGCGCATTATCTTGTATTTTCCAGCTTCCTGTCCAACTTGTCCAGCATGGACTTGTAGAATGGAATGACAAGGTTCAAACTTGGGTACTTGGCGCCACTAATTCTGTTGGTGTACGGTTTGAACGGCTTGAGGGTCACAATAATGAGTGCTATTAGTGCCCACTCATTATGTGATGGTGCCATTGCATCACCCTCACTGACATGGCCTTCAAGCCACTGCAGCTGGACAGGCTTCAACACAAGGACCCACTCCATCATATTGAGTGTTGCGTTCCACCTCATCTCTGTGTCCAGGTGCAGCATCAGGTACCTCAAATCCATGGCTGTGGCAGTTTTGATGAGTGACTGCTCCAGCGGGGTGGAGCGGCTTACAAACACTGCAATGTTCCGCGCCTTTGAGACGATTCACTCCACATTTGGGTGGCCCGATAAGTCCTTCATCGCCAGGTTGATGACACGTCCTAGACAACGAATGTGACCCTCGGGAAGCAGAGATGAGTCAGCACATGATAAAGTTGTTGATCATGCTGTCATTCGTATGATGGAAACCGGGGCAGCCTTCAGGGAGGTGATCAGGTTCACCAAGAGCCGCCTGGGCAGGACCAACTGTTTGTGAGAAGGAATCATAGGTTGTACATATAGAAATTACAGAATCAGAAAATGGGATGCAGAGAGTGCAAACTTCTGAATTGAATCTTGACTGATAAAATGAATAATCACAGCTTTTTAAAAAACCCTGTGTATTTTATCTTGCCAAGGGAGCATAGAGTTACACTCACTCAAAGTAGACCCTTGAGCACACTCTCCTTGCCTAGGGGGATGAGCTGAAATCGTATTGCCATGCATGGAAATATTACCCTCCACGACCTGCACAGTAAATTTTCTTGAAACAATCTTTCATTAGAGTCTTTTGATCCTCAAGCCATCTTCTCTCCTTGAAGGCTTCTCTCTGCCATCCTGGTCAGTAATACTGGCCGCCTTTTGCCTTGAATGTGGTCAGGTCATTAGTACAACCCGATCCATGACCTGCAAATCTATATCTCACTCAAATGGGCTCAGAATTGATTTTTATAAAGTGCTTTGGAACCTATAAATTACACTCTATGAGAATGAAGTACTAGATGATTTTTATCGAGCAACCCATTTTTTTCTTTCACTTTTTGGCACCCTCGGATCCATCATTCTCCCCTTTTGCGATACTAAATATCACACAAGTCTGCACAGTCCCCTCAGCTGCTGAAAGCGTCTTGCTGCCAGCAGCTTGGTCAGGAAGTCTGCAAACATCATACTTGAAGGACATAACTTGACCTGTTCCACCTTGTTTCCCACAAGCTAACGGGTGAAGATGTATCACATTTTGATGTGCTTGTTGCAAGTGTGAAACTCTGCGTTCTTGATCAGAGTAATGGCACTCATGTTATTGCAATAGATATTGATTGCTTTGGTCTTGCGTTGTTGAGGACTTTTTAGTAGCTCACCTTTCTACACTGCTTCCTTTGTTGCTTCACTCAGGACGATGTATGCTTCGGTGGATGAGAGGGAGACACACTCTTGCTTGTTGCTCCTCCAACCAATTGCACCTCACCCAAGCAGAAACACAAACCCACTGGTCGACCTCATTTTTTCCAAGTCACCACCCCAATCTTCATCATTACAACTGATGAGGATGGGGCTGTTTTTGTTATTGAAGGTGAGGCAAAGGCTGTTTGCTTTTGGTGTAGCAAAGCACACGCTTAGACGCCTTGCAATGCGGGCACCTGGATTCACACAAAAACTTCTGAGCACTCCCACTACTTGGATGATTTCAAAGTACGTGCCAAATGCTGTGTACATGAGACTCCGAACTGCTACTTGGTATGATATTTTTTCCATGCAGTTGCCCTCTTGTTTACTGTGGGGAGTCTGCATCATGCTTGGATTCACTCCCATTTCCACCGGTGTCACAACCCTGCACGC
>SZWC01007768.1:22194-36217 GCA_023375785.1 Penium margaritaceum | reverse complement strand
TGTTTGCTTTTGGTGTAGCAAAGCACACGCTTAGACGCCTTGCAATGCGGGCACCTGGATTCACACAAAAACTTCTGAGCACTCCCACTACTTGGATGATTTCAAAGTACGTGCCAAATGCTGTGTACATGAGACTCCGAACTGCTACTTGGTATGATATTTTTTCCATGCAGTTGCCCTCTTGTTTACTGTGGGGAGTCTGCATCATGCTTGGATTCACTCCCATTTCCACCGGTGTCACAACCCTGCACGCTCATGCTATGTTGAAGCCCTTGACAATGTGACTCACTTACGTGCTCTGTGATAACTAAAACATCTCCTGCTATCAGCCATGATCAACCTGGAGGCCAGGGTAGCAAATGAGGTCTCCTATGTCCTTCATGTCAACCTGGTAGCAAGGGACTACTTCACATTGCCCAAAAGAGACTTGGATTAAAAGGCAACAAGAAGACCATAAAAGTAGAACAAGATGATAAACTGGATTACCCCTTGCATGTGCCCATATACTGCTTGGTCAGCTTCACTATGCACAAAACCAAGGCCAGCTAGTTTCTCATCAATCTTCTGGTACCATGCTCACGGTGTTTGCTCTGGCTGTAGAGGGCCTTCACAACATTGCACACCAAATCCTCATCCCCTTCCACGACATACCCCTCCAACTGCTCCATTTACACATCCTCCTCAAGGTGACCAAGTAGAAATACACACATCACATCCATGTGGCACACCTCCCAGTACATAGTAGTAGCAAGAGTGAGGATCAATCGAATGCATGAAAACTTTACGATGAGTATAAAAATTTCATTGTAGTTAAAACCCTCAGTGTGCACAAATTCCTTTGCATCCATCCGCACCACGCTTGCGCCTCAAGATCCAACAAACCCCAATCACCCTGTTACCTCGTGAAGCTTTCTCGAGGGTCCAGGTGTCGTTCTTCATGATTGTACTACACTTCTTGTCTGCTGTGGAACACCAATCTGCCTCCTTGATGCTGCACATGGCTTCAGCAAAGGTGCCTCAGCCAATGGTGAAAGTGAGGAAGAGGAGCTCGTGGTCAGTTGAGTCTGATAGCGGTATAGCTTTGCATCGGTTTAGCCTCCCCTTGCTGCATCTGCTTCTTTGCGAGCCTCTCGAACCTATGTAGCTTCTACCACTATCCTTTGCACCTTTGCTGAGACATCCAGACTTCTGTGGCAGCTGCTGTACGTTTGTTTTCTACTCCTCATCAGATTTAGTTGTTGGCTCCTCCTTCTCAGATTTCTCCACCTCCTTTTTCACCCCCATCTCCCCCACCTCCCTTTTCTTTTGCTGATTCTTCTCCCCTGTCTGGTGTGAGTACAGGAGCGGGTGGAACCACAAACATGGGGCTCCAGGTCCAACCCTTCACATCCTCTTGAAAGACCACATCACGGTTGCGGATCATCTTGCGTTCGGCAAGGTTGTAAAGGCAGTATTTCATGGTTTCCTAGCCAAAGAAGGCTGCCTTCACTGACCTAGCATCGAGCTTGTTATGGCTGTCGGCAAGCACATGCACAAACATGCCACATCCAAAGAATTTCAGGTGTGCCTTGATTGGCTTGCACACAGTCCATGTCTCCTCCGCAGTCATCAGCGGCATGACACGCAAGAGCTCTGGTTTTTCAAGTACATGACAGGGTTGACAGCTTCCATCCAAGAGGTCGGCGGAATCTTGGCGTCTTGAAGCATGCTGTATACAAGCTCCATGAGAGTGTGGTTTTCACATTCAGCCACACCATTTAGCTGTGGTGTTCCAGGTGGGTTAACCTCGTACCGAATTCCTCAACGCTTGAGAAAGCTACCGAAGTCAATGGAGAGATACTCTCCTCCACTATCAGTGTGAAACACCTCCAACCGCCTGCTGATCTCAGTTCTTTTGGCAGAAATTTACAGCTTAAAGCATCAAGCACTTATACTTTCCAACCAGGAAGGACACCCATATCTTCCTCAAACTTTCATCAATGAACTTAACAAACTACATCGTTTTGGAAAAGGATTGTGATGGCATAGGATTTCACAAAAGAGAACAGTCTTGCTTCTCTTCAATGCAGTTCTCAAAAGCCAATGCACCAGGCTGCTTCACCTGAATGATGGATGATGGACGATGGCGCCAAAGCTGAGGTAACAACACCAGCGGTTCCATAGGCCAGTGTTGTTTTTTGATCTCCCTCACCGCCAACGCTACTTCAGCTTCCTTCTCCAATTCCACGTAGAGACAGTAAAGACCATCCTCCTCAACCGCTTTTGAAAGCACACAGCCTGCACACATAGAGATGGTGCAACCACCATCCTCAAAGTGAAACTGAATGCCTTTAGAGATGAGAGAAGAGAAAGAGAGGTGGTTAGCTGCCAGCCCGAGAACATGAAGCACCTCCTTCAAAAAGTCTACATGTGCATGCACTCAACCGAAGAACAAGACACAATTCCACCCTCCCTTACCACCATTTGCACATGATTTCCCCTCATGTACACCTGACGATGTTCAATGGCGGTGTAGATTAAAAACAACTCCTGGTGACACGTCATTTTCCTTGGCTCCCGAGTCGATGATTTAGAAAAAGGTGGTGTTTTCGAAGACTTGCAGGACCCAGGTGGTGGTCACAAATTCACTCTTTAAATCTATGTACGTGGAACCGTCAGACTCCTTTCCAGCTTCCACTCCAGCCACAATATCTGCCCTCTTCCTTCGGCATTTGCCCGCCCAATGGCATGGCTTCTTGTAGTAGTGGCATTTCTCTTTCTTCTTTCCTCCTTCTCCATTGCCCCTCATTGGTGCAGCACCACTCCCATAACCAATGTTGGTGATGAGAAAAACATCCAATTTGCTTTCGCCCTCATCTCCCTTGCGGCGATCCTCCTAAAAATCAGGCTCTCCTCCACATTGTTGAGTGAGAGCTTGTCTTCACGCTGGTCAAGGGAAACCATCAGGAAGGTCAGCGAGGATGGTTAGCATGAGCCGAAGTTCCTGGACAGGGTCCACAATCACAACAAGCTGGTCAAAGAGAGACTTAACTATGTTGATGTGGTCAACATGGATCCGGACTCATCCACCTTCATACTGTTAAAGTGGCAATGCAGCTGCATGTTCATGAGGATTGACTTGGACGTATATGTGAACTCAAGCCTCGTCCAAACCTCCTTTGGCATGAGGATGCCACGGATAAGGAGTTTTTGTTGTTCGGCGAGGTAGAGCTACATGGCGGCAAGGATGCGGTCACGCTTCTTGCGGTAGGTACGGGCCTTACCAGGAGAGCTAGAGGCTTCAACTGGTTCCTTCTGATCCACCAGGCTCTAGAGACCCTTCTCCGTGAGAACAATACTCATGATATTTCTTTAGTTGAAGGAGTTCTTGCCTTCAAACTTGGCGATGTTGACGCTGGTCACCACACAAGCAGATGTCACCATGGTAGTACAACATGCAGCCTAAAAAATGACTCTCTCACACAACAGGGTGCAAGAAATACATCAAGAATGAAGCAAATCCTTTTTCTATCTCTGATACCACTAATGGAAACTGAGACAGCCCTCAGAATGGTTGATCAGGCTCACCAAGAGCAGCCTAGGCAGGACCACCTGCTTCTGCGAGGAAGTTGTAAGTTGCACATATAGAAATAACGGAAGCGAACAAAGGATTGCTGAGAGTACAAGTTACTTCAGTTTTTAAACAAGCCCTCATATGCTTCATTTGCCCAAGGGAGCATGAAGTTACACTCTGTCAAAGTTGACCCTCCAACACTCTCTCCTAGCCTAGCGGGAAGAGCGGCACTCACATTGTCATGCATGGGAAAACTCTCCTCCAAGATCCACAAATTCAATCATGTTAAAAAATCCTTCATTGGAAACTCTTGAAGGTCCTACATGAATCTTCTCTTCTTGCAGTCCGCTCTCTGCTGTTTTGGTCAATGATTCCAGCCGCCTTTTGCCTTGAATGTGCTCAGGTCGTCACTTGAACCAGACCCATGACATCCAAAATGAAGAAATGCATATCTCACTCAAATGGACACCAGATAGAGTTTCGTGAAGTGTGTTGGAACCGTGAAGTACCCTCTATGTAGATGTAGTACAACATTTTAATCCAGAAATCCATTTCTTTTCACTTTCCGGGGCCCTCATATCCATCATCGTACTCTTGTTGTCAACCATGAGGCAAAGCATTTGGGCAAACAGCCCCCACTCTTTCAATGACTCTGTGAGTGTGTCAAACAAGTTTGTGCATTGGGACTGACTGGCATGGCTGGAAAGGACAAGGTCATGGTCTTCTCCTGTGAATATGTGATCCTGTGGCCTGTGACATCCACGTACTTCATGCCGTTCTCTCCTTTCCACCTGTTGGTGGTGAATTTGATGGCGTTGTCCACTTCTGTGAGCATGTTGTAGATGTGTGCAAGAAAAACTACCACCGCAATCAGAATCGTCCAGCTTATGGGCATGCGTCCAGGGAGATCAGCTGCTGGGTTTGCGTACCAAAACGGTCTCCGCAGCCAATTGGACTCCATGGAGAGGAAGCTGTAGTTTCTATCAATAACGTGCTTCCAGATGCAGCTTTGGGAGTGTTAGAAAACGGCCCCCGGGTGGAGGCAGTTCCAACGTGGCCCGACGGGTCTACTGTGTGTTCACGGCTATGTTTTGCGGGTGGTTCTGAGTCTAAGCGTGAGCTTTCTGGTCGCCTCACGCTATGTTTCTAGGAGTCGAAGGCATTTGCGAGACAGTCACTTTTGCGAAGGGAATAACGCGATTTTTCATTAGTTTTTGAACATGGACATGATATCAACATTTGTAGGGCTAGTCATGAGCTCTCCAACGCACCAAAGCGTGCATGATTTGGATAATTGTAGCTCCCGCTACGTTAGTCAAAGCGCAGCACCCCAAACCAGCCGCTCACTCGGCGGCGCGCACCACGTCGCCCGCCGAGGCACCTTCACACATCAAGGACCCATCAAAAACGCCATTCCGGAGGCGCAGATGTCCCTATGCGTAGTGGCGGCGCCCCTCGCACTTTTGGGGTCTGTTTTGATGAGTTAATCATCGAGTTTGGTGATGGGGATTGATGTGGGTCGAAACCTGTTCGCGGACTTCGAGTCGGAATTTTGACTAAGTCCCCGAGTAACAAACTGTACTACTGAGTTTCGGACTCCGAGCCAGGATTTTGGCTGTCCCTCAGTAACAAACTGCACTTCTGAAATCCGGCGGATCATCCACCGGACGCCTCGGCAGTCCTTCCGGAGCAAAATCCCCAGATGGCATTTTGTTACTCGCTCCGGTCAACTATTCACCGGAAGTCGAACCGCGGCCGGCTCCCAGAGCTGCCGCGCACACCCCAACTTTGGAAGCGCATATCTCCCTTGTTACTTATTCGATTCCAGTGAAACAACTTCCACCGGATTCAAAAACTTGTCAAATTTTAGGGTAAATCCTCCATTTTAGGATCCGAGAAATCCTCGAGTCGCCAGATCCGTCGACGAGGATTTTCCTCTCTCTGGCGGCTCGTCGGCGCCTCCCGGCGCCGCACTTGGGCATGCAGAGGGGCAAATCTTCAAGAGGGAGTACAGCTTGTTTTCAACTGTACCGATTGCGGACAACCCCCTGGAAATGATGGTGTTTGAGGGGTTCACACCCACGGCTGCCACTGCCTCAACTGCCAGAGGCGTAGCATTAACGATTGCAGCTTTGCGGCCACTTCTTGCTCTTTGAACGCCAAGTACTTGGCGCATGCTTCAGCCTCAGGTGTTTCCAAATCAGGGACATGGTGACGTTGCTGTTGGCGTAGTGTTTTGGGCAGAGGTCGCACTGTGCTCAGGGACCCTTTGTGGGATGATCGATCTTGTCAAAGTGGGTCTACACTAGAATTGACTCTTTTCCGTTTTCCACTTATCCCAAACCCTCAACATTGTCCAAATCATCTTCCTTTTCTTCAAGCTCGGCTTCCTCCAGATCTCTCCTTACAGTCACAGTAGCAGAATCGGCTTCAGCCATCGTGAGTCGTGAGATCCTTGCAAGTGGGTTGTGAACGGATTAATGTTTCTGGCACATAGCTAGGAACAGTAATCCATTAATGACCCGTGGGGCCACTGCGGATCCTGCGAACTCAACATCTTGCATTTTCTTGTCCGCTGATTCCCCTGCCATCGCTGCAGGTGTGGCGTCATGCAGGCGTTTCTTTTCTTGCTCCTTCGTCCTTCCGCAATCCATCTTGGTCTTCCTGTTTCTGGTTATGTTTGAGCAGCTCCTTGGTGCTCTCCACGTACAAAACAGTGTGCTAGGAGGAGAGTACCGTGCGCAGAAATTCCATGTATGGTGCTGCCCACCTATCAGACTTGAGAGCCCTTGGACATGCATGTCCATGGGCCTCTTTCCTTGGGAAGTGCTCTCACATAAGTAAGCCGGTCACAGCCATATCAATGCAACTTTAAACTTTAAACTTCAGTATGATTCAACCGTTAAACCAGGCCGGTAAGCAAATTTAAAACCTGGGAGCGATCTATCAGTCAATGGTCAATGATTTTCATGTCAACTGCTGGCAAGGAATGACAGGTTGACATAAGCCAGGTGGAAAAAATAGACCATCTTCTTCCATGGAATCCATCCATAGCTCAACACCNGCCCCTCGCGCCTTTGGGGTCTGTTTCGATGAGTTAATCATCGAGTTTGGTGATGGGGATTGATGTGGGTCGAAACCTGTTCGCGGACTTCGAGTCGGAATTTTGACTAAGTCCCCGAGTAACAAACTGTACTACTGAGTTTCGGACTCCGAGCCAGGATTTTGGCTAAGTCCCTCAGTAACAAACTGCACTTCTGAAATCCGGCGGATCATCCACCGGACGCCTCGGCAGTCCTTCCGGAGCAAAATCCCCAGATGGCATTTTGTTACTCGCTCCGGTCAATTATTCACCGGAAGTCGAACCGCGGCCGGCTCCCAGAGCTGCCGCGCACACCCCAACTTTGGAAGCGCATATCTCCCTTGTTACTTATTCGATTCCGGTGAAACAACTTCCACCGGATTCAAAAACTTGTCAAATTTCAGGGTAAATCCTCCATTTTAGGATCCGAGCAATCCTCGAGTCACCAGATCCGTCGACGAGGATTTTCCTCTCTCTGGCGGCTCGTCGGCGCCTCCCGGCGCCGCACTTGGGCATGCAGAGGGGCAAATCTTCAAGAGGGAGTACAGCTTGTTTTCAACTGTACCGATTGCGGACAACCCCCTGGAAATGATGGTGTTTGAGGGGTTCACACCCACGGCTGCCACTGCCTCAACTGCCAGAGGCGTAGCATTAACGATTGCAGCTTTGCGGCCACTTCTTGCTCTTTGAACGCCAAGTACTTGGCGCATGCTTCAGCCTCAGGTGTTTCCAAATCAGGGACATGGTGGCGTTGCTGTTGGCGTAGTGTTTTGGGCAGAGGTCGCACTGTGCTCAGGGACCCTTTGTGGGATGATCGATCTTGTCAAAGTGGGTCTACACTAGAATTGACTCTTTTCCGTTTTCCACTTATCCCAAACCCTCAACATTGTCTAAATCATCTTCCTTTTCTTCAAGCTCGGCTTCCTCCAGATCTCTCCTTACAGTCACAGTAGCAGAATCGGCTTCAGCCATCGTGAGTCGTGAGATCCTTGCGAGAGGGTTGTGAACGGATTAATGTTTCTGGCACATAGCCAGGAACAGTAATCCATTAATGACCCGTGGGGCCACTGCGGATCCTGCGAACTCAACATCTTGCATTTTCTTGTCCGCTGATTCCCCTGCCATCGCTGCAGGTGTGGCGTCATGAAAGCGTTTCTTTTCTTGCTCCTTCGTCCTTCCGCAATCCATCTTGGTCTTCCTGTTTCTGGTTATGTTTGAGCAGCTCCTTGGTGCTCTCCACGTACAAAAAAGTGTGCTAGGAGGAGAGTACCATGCGCAGAAATTCCATGTATGGTGCTGCCCACCTATCAGACTTGAGAGCCCTTGGACATGCATGTCCATGGGCCTCTTTCCTTGGGAAGTGCTCTCACATAAGCAAGCCGGTCACAGCCATATCAATGCAACTTTAAACTTTAAACTTCAGTATGATTCAACCGTTAAACCAGGCCGGTAAGCAAATTTAAAACATGGGAGCGATCTATCAGTCAATGGTCAATGATTTTCATGTTAACTGCCGGCAAGGAATGACAGGTTGACATAAGCCAGGTGGAAAAAATAGACCATCTTCTTCCATGGAATCCATCCATAGCTCAACACCATCCACATTCACACCATCCGTGCATATCCTTATCCACAATGTATCAGTGGAAACTCTTTGTTCAATCCTTTGTAAGATACACAATGAGTTTTGAGGTCTAACCAGTCATCAATCTTCAACAAACTTAAGCATTGAAATCATAAAGTTCACTAGAAATGCTGTTACGCCCCCACAAGACAGGAGGATGCAAAGCAGCTGCAATTGCAGCATGGAAATTGTGAGTAGTTTTTCGTTGCACTGCACACTAAGCAGTACAGCAAGGTGTTGACCACAGAAAATTTGATCCCCCACCCTCCTCCCAAATATCTCAAAAGGTTTGCACATCCTGGTTTGAATCCACATAAAGTATTCAGAAGCACGAACCCAAATCCGGAATTGGAATCACGAGTATGATTTGCGGAAATGAAGATTTTGTGTGCCCCCTTAACCACAGCAGCTGCAGTGGCCATTGCCGTAGAAGTCACAGTGATTTCAGCTGCCTCCGTGGTATTGAGAGCTCCTCTTTCCAAGATAGTTACCAGAAGCGGCAGGGTAGCCCTTTGTGCCAATCTGGTGTGGCCTCCAGAGGCATCCCCAATTGACTCTCCTTTGGAAGAGGACGAGTTTGCATGGAACAACAGAGCAGTTCCACGGTATGAGGATGAGCTCTATCACATGCAGTGTGCTGAGTGGGACTTTGAGACATTCATGCATGTGCCTGGCTCAGCCGCAAAATACAACCCTGACACTGCTGCCACCGATTACGAGCAGCAGCAGGCCAAGATTGACTGCCAACTATACATGGCGGACTACATTCCTACCAGCACCTTGCCATCGCCGGACAACCAATCTACTTCAGCCCCCATGCGTGGAACACTGGTAAGAGAATCTGTTCTTTCTTCCCTCACTACCCCCTGTGTAGGAAGGCAGCATCCTTAGCAGCATTCTCAGCAGCAGCAGTCGCAGCAGCAACAGAAAAAAAAGAGAAAAAAACCAGCAGCCATCGCAGCAGCAGCAGTCGCAACAGCAGGAGCAGCCTGATTCCCTTGCTGTATCTGTCCCGGNAAATTCATTGATACACAAGGGTGCGGGCGCCGCAGAGGCAGTTAGCCTGTCCTATGCAATTCTTGAAGCAACCACCACAGGCGCTGCCACATTTGCAACCACAGCTAGAGTCTTGTGCACCTACCGCTACAGCTGGCTGTCGGGCCCAGGACAAGTTCTCTCAGGCCATCACTAGTTCCTGTGCCATAGCAGGGGCTGCCGTGAACATTTCCACACAACTCTCCATTTCAGCTGGTGCATTTGCCACAGCTTCTGCATGTGCAGCCACCACCATCTCAGCTTCTGTCTCTGCCATCCGCATTATGACCCTCTCCTCCATTGTCTTTACTACCGGAGCCAAATCTTACCACATGGGGTATATACACAATCACCTCCATCCTAGCTTCCTCAGTAGTTGTGTCTGCACCTGCCTTGACTGAATTTCTCTGCTTTGACTCTACTGCATCGCGGGTCTTGGTTCCTTTCCACCTTAGCCAATGCTGTTCTGTCACCCCTGTGTTTTCTTCTTCTACACCCTCAGTGTGGTGCGTACTCTGCATGATCCCCTGCTTGCTTCCCTTGTCCCCTGTGCTTCTCCTAAGTGTGCGGTGATCTGCAGGTGGATTTCCTTCGTAGCTTTAGCTCATCTTTTCAGCCAGCAGGCCTCATCCAATTTTCCCTCACCCACTGGGATGGGGGAAATGCTGCCAAAACAATTATATGTGTGTGTGTCTCTCACTCTGCTCTTGCATCTCTTGCAGCCATGCTTGAGGCAGCCATCACAGAGCTCCAAGAGAAGCTATGGAAGAATTGCCTTGCTCTTATGCTGCTGAAAACTGCAGTCATGATGCCGGCACTAGCAAGGCTGACCTGGCCAAAGCAGTTGCTATCCTTCTCATGCAGTACTTTCTTACACATGCAATCCTGCTGCTACTGCGGTCATTTTTTCCACTGCATTCACTTCCTGGAACTCGTCCTCCACTCATTGAATGGCTTCATCACACACTTACACTATTGCTTCTGCCCCTCAGTTTACTGTGACTGCCGTCATTGCACGTGTGCTTCTTCCACCGTAACGTCAGTGTGAATTTGAGTTACCGCCACTGCCCTTCACCGTCAATTCACTTCCACATCTTGGGGAGTGTTCTTTAGCTCTTGNTGCTACTGCGGTCATTTTTTCCACTGCATTCACTTCCTGGAACTCGTCCTCCACTCATTGAATGGCTTCATCACACACTTACACTATTGCTTCTGCCCCTCAGTTTACTGTGACTGCCGTCATTGCACGTGTGCTTCTTCCACCGTAACGTCAGTGTGAATTTGAGTTACCGCCACTGCCCTTCACCGTCAATTCACTTCCACATCTTGGGGAGTGTTCTTTAGCTCTTGGAAACAAAGTGAACTGTTTTAGCCATAGTTCTTTCCCCCTGACTCTGGTTCCACCACCCCCTTCACTCATCTGCATGTGTTTTCCGTACCCTTATTACTGCTGATCCTGACTCACCTATGAGATTTAAACCTACAGCACTGACACTGCATGTGCCATACCTGCTGACCCTGTTGGAGCATATGAACTCATATGCAGCAAAAAAACAATCAATGACCATGCTACTCAAAGCACCCTGAATTTCCAGTACAACCAGCGACAAATGCACCCTGATAAGATGGCCGATGCACCCAACTTTAGACTTCTACGTGACTTTGGCAAATCTGAGTCTTGAAATCTTTCTTCCTAAACCACAAAGTCACTAGGCTCATCCCTCTGCTGTCTGACCCCTTCCTGCATGAGCATGCTCCTGAGCTTGAGTACACTGCTGCCGATCCTATTCCTGCTGATGTGACCCCTGGAACTGGGGCTCTCTATGAGTTCACCGTCACTTGCCTTACTGAATCATGGACAATATTAGAGAAAATGTGTGTGCACTGCTCCGCTGTCACAACTGTACCCACATTTCTCACATCCTCATCCACCACAAGCATGCCTTCTTCATCCAGCACCACCTCCCTTGCTGTCGGTGGATCCAATATCTCTCTTGGTATGGGCCTAGGTCACAGTGGAGACAAATGTGGGGAGAACTATGGTGGCGGTGGTGGTCGTGGGAGAAAAGGTCACGGCAGAAGATCTGCATCTCTACTCTCTTCCTCCACTTGCACCATATGCTATAACTGCGGTTAGTCTGTCCACTCTGAATTCAGATGCCTGATGACTTCCACCTGGCCTCCACCATGCAGGCACACTGGGCACAAACCGGTGCCGCTTCCAGCATTTCCACCAGCGCAGCTATCACTCCGAGCATCTGCTACTCCAACGCATCTACCTCAGTCGGCTTGTCTTTAATCACTGGCTGGCTCTACCACATTGCGGTGAGGCCTTCAGAGCCTTTTGGTCCCCCTACTGTGCACCGCCTAGTAGCTTCCCCCTCCTGGGCCACCTTCCTACTATGCCCCACCGCCTACCGACTACATGCTGCCTTCCTCGTTGCACAACATGGACTGCTCATGTGTTGACTCCCTTGACGGTGNGCCTTCAGAGCCTTTTGGTCCCCCTACTGTGCACCGCCTAGTAGCTTCCCCCTCCTGGGCCACCTTCCTACTATGCCCCACCGCCTACCGACTACATGCTGCCTTCCTCGTTGCACAACATGGACTGCTCATGTGTTGACTCCCTTGACGGTGATTGTTGTGATGATCTTAGTGCTGCTAAGCACAGCTTGGATCAGATACTCTCTGATCTCCTTCGTATCCATGACAACAAAGGTGAGAGTGTTCTTGGGTCATCAGAAATCCATGTGCGTCAGTCAGATGGAGCCCTGCGGGTGCTTCGTCTGGGGCTATTCAGGGGGCATGTGCTTGTTTACTGTGGATTGAGTGGTGGTAGTCCATTTCCCTGCCTTGTTTTCTCGCTGCATTTTGGTGGTTACCACCTACTGCTTTGGTACTGCTCTTTTCTCACACATCCCGTTCTCTGTTTGTTTGTCCTCTGGCTTTTTATTGCTTTGATTATTATCAGCAGCCGCAAACCACATGGCATTGTTTTGTTCCTTCTTTTTCCTTCTTTGAACCTGTTAGTTCCATTTGCTTTGTTTGCACTTGCTCCGGCCAGATGCTCCCTGTCCATGATGCAGGCACTGTTTTCTCTGTCACTCCAAGGGAGGGAACCTGTTCCAGCCAGACACGCTGTACATGTCTGATCTTGATGTCAGCATTTCTTTCGTGACCACATTGGACGGCCAGGGAATGGACTTCGTGTCCAGCAGTGGCCTTGGCACTGTCTCTCTTGTTCCCCGAGCTCACTCGTGTGCTGCATTGCCACTTGCACCTCATTCATACATCTTTCATTGATGGTTTGATGCACTTTCTCCTTGATTATGGCCTTAATGTTGCTTCCTTTCCACCCCATGCACTTCTGACTGCCTTGACTGCGCACCAGGCAAAGTGCACCCATCCCCCTTCTTGGCCTATGAATACCTCACATCCCATACTCTTGACCTCGTTCATACTCATTTCACAGACCCTCTTCCTAACTTCCTTGGTGGTCTTGGTTGCTAGGTCCTCTTCCACTAATGACTTCTCCCATGCATCAAAAGAGAGAAGTTACTTGTTATTCAAGAATGGCTTCCTCAAGCTGAGCGCGCTTGCCAATTTCAACTTCGTGTGTTTTGGTCTGACCATTGGGATGAGTTATTAGGTCCTACATTCCATTTTCTTGTATCCCATGGGTTACGCATGGGTTTGAATGGAGTTGTATACATCCTATCAGAACGTGTCTAAGAATGTTGATGTTGTACGCTCTTTGCTCTTCAATTCTTGTCCTTCTCCCCTCTTTGCCTTTGAGGCCATGTCTTACTTGACTTGGTTGTGGAACCATGTTCCACACAGTCCACTCCCTTTTGATTTCAATCCCTACAAGAGCTGGACTGGTCGTTGCATTGACCTTAGTTTCACTAGCATCTGGAGTTGTTTTGTTGCCGTGTGAGTTCCTGAAGACCTTCGCGGAGGAAACTTGACTTGTCGGGGCTATCTCTGTTCCTGAACGCTGGATATTCCATCCCAAGCTGAAACCAAACAGCATGGCCGACTGCTACAAGGCGTGACAAGCTACTAAGGAATTCTCTTGTATCCCGGGCGTCAATTTGGAAAAGGCCTTCGTGCTTGTTGGGAGCTACACCACCGCTTGTGCTCTCCTCAGCTTGTTCATGCACAGTGACTGGGAGCTTGAGTAGATGGATGTGAAGAATTCCTTCTTGCATGAAGCATTGGATGAGGAGGTCTACTTGTTGCAGCTGCCTGGCTTTACAGATGGCAAGAACAGTGTCTGGCAACGTTGTAAGGCTCTCTATGGACTGAAGCAGTTCCCCTGCTACTAGAACATGAAGATCACTACCACTCTTGAGAGAGGAGGGTACCGTCATAGTATTGTGCATCCTCCATTGTTCCTCAATCATCTGTCATTTTATCATGAACCATCCTTAACTATTTTGGCGATCTTTTCATTGCTTCTCCCAGTCCATCTGCCGAGTCCAATGTTTATTCTGCTTAAAGGATGACGGACCTTGGTCATGCTTGAGTCCTCCTTGGTGTGGAGATCAAAGGGGACTGGCCGATGCGTACACTCCTTGTGCATCAGGCAGCCTACATCCACAGACTAGGCAAGTACTCTGCTCATTACCTGGCTGCAAACCCCTGCCTGCCTCGACGCCTACGACTCCCGCCAGTCAAAGGTTGCTGAAGGCGTCTGACATGTAACAGGTGGGGGAGAAGGGGGGGG
>SZWC01007767.1:33323-118214 GCA_023375785.1 Penium margaritaceum | reverse complement strand
GAGAGAGAGGGGGGGAGGGAGGGAGCAGCTTAACCGAGCGGCCGACCTACTTCTGGCACTGCGCTCCTCGGAATGAACCCAAGCTTCTCACCCCTCCGACATGTCTAGCCCGCTCTTCAGTGTAGAGCCTCCACGATGAGGTCGCGCAGTCTACCGCGAATGGGCATAGAAAATTGGCTTCTGCAGGCAGGAGCATGGCCGTACAAAGCATTTCAGATGTGAAATGCGTAGAAGTGTACTGCGTGGAAAACCCGTCACTTATTTGCCATATACAACAGCCGACGCGAACAAGATCACCAGACATCAAATTGTAGTGCAAAAGAATCCGGTCTCCAGATGACTTACGAGTGATTTCACTATACAAAAATAAACCTTCCGTACATGTAAGAGATTTTTTTCACGTAAGTAAAGAGGGGGCCTTCCACATGCTACCTCGATGCCTGGAAGGCGCCCGTACGCCCACCATTTTTTTGGCTGAGGCAATATATGTGAAAACCTACACCTTTTCCTCGTATTCTTACCCGGCTACCAAGGCCTCCATACGCTAATGGAATTCATAAACCTCGAACTTTACCATATGTTGAAACAAGCCGTTTTCAGTGTCTTTTTCACGAGAACCTCTTGCCGGTTAATGAAACAGTCTGCTGACGTGAGATATTTTTTTAACCTGGCGATGATTGGGGTATTTTGGACCCATCTCAAAAGACAGAAGGTATCTACCACGTTTAACACAACAAATCGTCTGGCAGGTATGGCGGTAGGTGAGGAATCCGCATGAAACAGGGATGGCAAAGATGGCTTAACAGCTAGAGATTTTGAACCGGACGAGGGCAAATTTTCAGAGGAGCCGGGTCCCTGACACCTCAGCTATGACCTCATCAGTACTAAGCGCCTGTTCCAACCAAACATCTTATCACATATGAACAGGAAAAAACAGCTTGTTCTATGGAACAGGCTATTTTTGGCCTGTTCATAGTACATGTAGTCCATGTATCTCGTCACAACCATAATCTTGTCTCACTAATGTGAGCTTCCGAGGAACCGAGCTTTCTTGAAACATCATAAATTCATACTAAATCAAGAGATTTTAATAAAAATATTGAAATTTAACTGAAAATAAAGGAATAAAAATAATTTACAGAAGATCCATTGTGTGTTATGTTGAACGCAGCGTAGATGGTGAACAATCATAAGCTGGGAGGCAGAACACTGTTGAAAATTTGGGAAACTTGAGCAATTTATAATTAGAGGTAAGATTAATTCGATTAACATTTTCGAAATCAACAAACACATTGTTGTTGTGTGTGTCGTACACAGCTTACGGTGACCCCTCGGCTCATGTCCATTCACGTGCAGATCCCTGAGACTGGCGACGGCGGCAGCAGGCTGGCAGCCGATGGCGACGGGCACCCAGAAGACCTCCGTATTTTGTAGACTCGTGCTGTGTCAGAGCACGTAGGCGTGCAGCCTATCAGGATGTAGATCTCGTCAACGTGGCCGTTCTCGTTCAAACGGCTCGTCGTTCTGACGTGTCTGCAGGGAACTGTGACCAAAACTGTGTTTTTGCCACTGTTTTGTCCTGCTAGAAAAATAGCGCCGTTGTGCGCCATGTGTGTGTGTGCATCCACTAGGTCCGTGGCACTATTTAGGTTGGCCAGACCTCAGTTGTTATCTCTCTCTGCACATTTCAAACATTTGCAGCTTCTGACACTTGTGTTTGTGTCCCTAGCCAACCCCTTGCTGTTCTCACCTCCACCTGTGTGTGCTAGTGAGTTAGCTAGCCGGCTTGAGTTGCCACGCTAGCGACAGCATTGCTAGGAGCTGTCTCTCATGGTATGAGAGCGGCGAGCCAGTGCTCGCATAGCTGCATAGCAGAGACGCAGCAACCGTAGTGACAGTAAGCGACCGCAGCCGTTGCCTTGAGGAGCAGCAGCAGCAACGCCCCCTGTCTCGGCGAGAGGTCCTGGGAGGACTCACCACCGTTTCCACCGTTTTCTTAACACGTCCGCGACATTTCCGCGGCCGTTCCGCGGCACATGCAGCTGTTCCGCGGAAACTCCGCGGTGTTCCGCGGCGACGAGGTTTCCGCAGCGGACGCAGTAGCTCTACGACCGCAACGGAACCCCGCCGTTGGCCCCGCGGATCTACCGCGATCGGGCGCGGTGTTCCAAGATCGGCACCCCGCGGTGACGACCCCGTGGCAGTTCCGCGGTGATCCGCGGATCCGGGGCATCACACCACAGCAGCTCCGCGGCGGTCCTGGAACACCGCCAGCGGCGCTCCACCGAGCTGAGCGGTCGCGAGTCCGCGGCAGTGCCGCGGCGACACAACATTCGGAGGTCGCGGCAGCCCCGCGGTGGTCGCAGAACGCACCGACGGGGTGCCCCGACAGTTCGCGGCATTCCACCGCGTTCCGCACCAGCACCACCGTGGTGACCGTTCGCGACCGCAGTGGCTTTTCGCGGTAACCTGTCGCAGCTTCGCAGATCCGTCGCAGCCCTCCGCGCAGTCCATCCGCGGTGGTCCGCGGTGCACTTCCGCGGTGAGGTGTACCGCGGAAGGAGTCCGCGGAGACACTCCGCGGAGGAGTTTCGCGGAGTTGAGGTTCCGCGGTGAGGTGGTCCGCGACAACAAGGGAGAGAGGGGAAACCGGCCACCATGCCGAAGCTCCCCCCTTCCAGCGCCGCCACCGACGCAGCTGCCGAAGGCAGCACCGTCAGCGGCCAACGCCGGCCACCGCCATCGTCACCTCCGCGGCAGCAGCAGTAGCAGCAGCAGCAGCAGCGACAGCTACAGCCGCCGCCACAACACCAGCAGCCACCGCTGCAGCAGCAGCAGCAGCGGCCGCCGAGCCCGACTACATTGGCGTGCCAAGTGCGCGCACTGGCGGACCTGCAGGCGGAGAGCCGCGATACCTTGACGAAGCAGGTGGCCGAACTACAGGATATGCTCAGGGGCTTGCTACCCCAGCAGTAGCAGCAGCGTCCGTCGACTGACCCGAGCGAGGACCACCTTGCCCACGGCGGTAATGGTGATGAAGTCGCGGCGAACCTCTCCGACTCCGGCGAGGAGGGCGAGGAAGAGGTGCTCCGAGCGCGCCTCATCCGCCTGGAGGCGCGTCGTAGAGCGCGTGGGGCCAATGCAGCTCTCCAGGGCACCAGCTCCAGCTCCAACGCGGACCCAAGCTCATCTCGCCGCCCACTAAGCTTTGAGGAGCTGGCTCTGCGGGCCCGCCTGGGTAAGGGAATTGCCTCCTTGATGCCTGGCCCCGCAGTGGCTTCGGCCGTTGCCCTGCCAACGGTCAAGCCACCCAAGTGGTTTGAGTCAGACCCGCCCGTCTTCCGGACTGGGAACGACTTCAAGTCTTGGGAGCCACGCTTTCGCATGTGGGCCATGAGCGAGGGAGTCCTCCCCTACTACCTCGCACCATATCAGGCGTCTGACCCTGCTCAGACACACATGGCAGTCCGCGCAGCTTCCGGCCTGATGAAGGCCGCCCCGGACTTCACCAAGGACTTCAGTCGGTTCCTCGGCGATTCGCTGACCGGGTCAGGAGCTGGCCCGTACGCGGCATGGGCCCTGGCCGTCACTCTGTTTGAGGGCGCCACCTTGGCGCTGACATCCCAGCGCCTCGCCGACTTCAACTCCCTCTGCCAGACTGCTCAGGAGTCTATCGCCGACTACTGGCGCCGGGCGATCCAGCTGTATGAGGATCTTGGAGACGACGCTCCAGCGCAATACTCCGCCCTCCAAATTATCCTCTACGGCATCCACCCCGACTACGCGCGCGTCTTCAGCAACTTCGACCAGACGCTACTTTGCGACATGGCGAGCGACGGGACCCTGCTGCGATGGGCCACTCTCCACTTTCTGGATGTGGCAGGCATGGACGCCGCGAACCGCGCTCGCCGCAGCACCGCCTCCGCTGCAATTGCCGCCGTGTCGCCCACCCCTCCGTCTATAGCAACAGCGGCTCCAGCGCAAGGGAAGAAGGGTCGGAGAGCGTCAGGTGGTGGCACCAGCGGCGGGACCAGCAGCGGCACCAGCACTGGCAGTGTCAGCCGCAGCAGCAGCAGCAGGAGCGGCAGCAGCAGCAGCGGCGGCAGCAGCAGCGGCGGCAGCAGCAGCAGCGGCTCTGGCAGCACAATGGGACGTCGCCTCGTGTGCTTCAACTGCGGTGGTGACCATCGCTATCCGGACTGCACTCGCCTGACAGGACGCCCACTGGACTGGGCCAAGGTCACCTGTGGTCTGCAGCAGGCGCAGGAGGCGCGCATGCGCCAGACGTCCGGTGCGACCGCCCGCTCGGCCGCCACCACCGCAGCCGTCCCAGAGGAGTCCGCCGCCACAGCAGGCTCCTCCGCTGATCCTCGCGACCAGGCGCTCGCCGAGCGCGACAGGACGATCGCCGAGCTTCACCAGCTTCTCGCCTTGGGCTCATCTCAGGGAGGTGCGAGTGAATTGACTGAGTCGAGGGGTCCTACTGCCTGTGGATTGTCTGTGTCGTTGCGTGATGACGTCTGTGGTGGTCCGCATGCCCAGCCATGTGCGCGTGACGGACCCGATGACACGTCTTGGTTGCATGCGTTTCACGTCCGCTCAGTTGCTCGTCTTGCCGCGTCGCCTGCCGAGCGGCCTGCTATCGCGCCTTGTTCTGTTGCCGAGTGCCACGTTGCCCCTTGTACACGGGTCACAGATGCCACATGGGTTGTAGACTCTGGTGCCACCCATCACATGACGTGTCGTCGTGACGCTTTTGTCGTCTTGCATCCTGTTGGCGTTGTTCGCTCTGTTCGCACTGCAGCTGGCCATGAGGTCCCTGTCCAGGGGGTTGGGGTTGTGCAGTTCACCGGGCCAGCTGGTCCCGTATACATCTCCGACGTCCTTTTTGTCCCTGATCTAGAACTCAGCCTGCTGTCTATTCGTGCTTGCACCAAAATGGGCCTCGATGTCACGCACACGGCTGCCGATGCTCGCATCTTTGTGCGCGACACCGAGGAGACCGTCCTCAGTGGGACGGTCGTCGATGATCCGTATCACATTGATGGGTGCTCTGCGAGTGCACCCCCTTTGCCTCTCTCTTCCGCTGCCCGTGTCTTCGTCGCTGGTTCTCTGTCCCCCGACCACCGCCGCCTCCTGCATCGACGTATTTTTCATGTGCACCTGGGGGCTGTCAATAGGCTGATCCGCACTCAGCCTGCTCTTGGTCTTGATGCTGCGTCCTTCGAGGCGCCACCCACGACCGACTGTCTGGCCTGTGCTGAGGGCAAAATGCACCGGTCTACTTATCCTGCATCTGTCTCCAGGGCTCGTCGTTCCCTGGAGCTTGTCCACTCCGACCTCATGGGTCCGCTCCCTGTCGAGTTTCAGGAAGACCGCGGTCGCTACGTCCTGACGTTGACTGATGACTTCACGCACATGCGCTGGGTCTATAGCCTGCGTCAGAAGAGCGATGCAGCCATTGTGGTCCGCGTCTGGCTGGTCATGGCCGAACGCCAGTCTCCCCACCGCCTTCAGACCTTTCGCTCGGACCGTGGCGGCGAGTACCTCGGTGACATGGCACGCTCCTTCACCGAGCTTGGTGTCTTTCACAACCTCTCCGCTCCCGCCACCCCCCAGCAGAACGGTGTCTCCGAGCNGACGTTGACTGATGACTTCACGCGCATGCGCTGGGTCTATAGCCTGCGTCAGAAGAGCGATGCAGCCATTGCGGTCCGCGTCTGGCTGGTCATGGCCGAACGCCAGTCTCCCCACCGCCTTCAGACCTTTCGCTCGGACCGTGGCGGCGAGTACCTCGGTGACATGGCACGCTCCTTCACCGAGCTTGGTGTCTTTCACAACCTCTCCGCTCCCGCCACCCCCCAGTAGAACGGTGTCTCCGAGCGCTGGAACCGCACCATGGAGGATGTGGTCCGCGCCATGCGCGTCGACAGTGCCATGCCTGAGTCCTTTGCCTTTGAGGGCATGGCATACATGACCTGGGTGTGGAACCGCATTCCCCACGGTCCTCTCCCAGGTCACCGCACGCCCTACGAGTTGTGGTATGGGCGTCGAGCGGACTTGCGCCTCGCCCGTGTCTGGGGCTCCCTTGCCTGTGTCTGCTTCATGCCGGAGCAGCAGGGGAGCAAGCTCTCTCCGCGGGGCCGCCTCTTTGCCTTCGTCGGCGTCGCCTCGCGGTCCAAGGCCTGGCGGTTCTGGGATCCCGAGCGCCGTTGCATTGTGGAGTCCCGTGACGCTCTCTTCTTCGAGCATCTCGCCTTCCGCGACCTTGCTCGCATCCACACTCTACGTGCTGCTCATGCCCCTGGGTGTTCCGGTCTCCGTCGTGTGGGGGAGGCTCCTGATCCGGTTGGCACAGTGCCCCCGTCCAGTGCGGTAACTCCGTCACCAGCACCCCCGGGACTGTCCCCAGCGGTCGTGCACACTGACACCCCCAGCCCCGCCCCGTCTGTGGCTCGCTCCTCTGCCCCTGACTCTCTGCGCTCGCCCGTGTCCGCGTCCGCGTCCGAGTCCGTTTCCGCGTCTGAGACTGAGTCTGACCCTGCGTCTGCCTCTACGCCTGAAGCTCAGTCTGATCCTGCACCCGCGTCCGTGGCTGGCGCTGAGCTGTCCCTGTCTCCGGTCACAGACACGCCTGCGTCTGCCGTGGGCCTGACCCCAGCTGGCGATGCCACGCCAGCCTCGAGTGGCACGCCTGCCATGCGGGCCACATCGGCTTGTGAGTCAGCAGCACCCACTGCTCCTGCCCCGTCGAACCCCTACACACGGGCACCCGGCGGACGTCTCCGCCCGCGCCCCACGCGCACCGTCGCCAGCGGTGATCCGGGCACAAAGGTCCTCGGCCTGAGTGCACGCGGCCTTGCTGAGGTTCACCCTGGCTGTGCCACTGGTACAGCACTACTTGCTCATGAGCGCGGTCTTGCTCGTGACGCCGCTGAGTTCATGGTGACGATCGACCCTCCCTCTGCAGCATATGCCCTGGCTACACGGAGTGCACCAGTATTGGCTCCCGATCCCACCAGTCTGCCTGAGGCCTTGTCGGCCCCTGATGTTGAGCAATGGCACACTGCCTGCCAGGCTGAGCTTGATGCCATCCGCGAGCACGCCGTCTTTGAGCTGGTGGACTTGCCAAAGAACCGCAAGGCCATCAAGGCCAAGTGGATTCTACGCAAGAAACTTAAGCCAGACGGCACTGTGGAGCGCTACAAGGCGCGCCTGACAGCAAAGGGCTTCTCTCAGGTCCCTGGTGTGGACTACACCGAGACCTTTGCCCCAGTTGGGCGGATGACGACCACACTTGCGTTGCTGAGCCAGGTGGCACAGCACGACTGGGAACTCCATCAGATGGATGTCAACAACGCCTTCCTAAATGGGGATCTTGAGGAGGAGATTTACATGGTCCAGCCACCTGGCTTTGAGGATGGTACCGGACGAGTGTACCGGCTGCGGAAGGCCCTGTACGGCCGGAAGCAGTCACCGTGCTGCTGGAACCAGGAGATCACCAGCACGCTGAGACGCGCTGGGTACGTTCAGAGTGATGCTGACCCATCCCTGTTCATCTCACAATCCCCAGCACCACTCACTGCCATCCTCGTCTACGTGGACGATCTTCTGATCACCTCGCCCGACCTGGGAGCAGTGAATGCTGCCAAGGCCGTTCTCTCCTCGGCCTACAAGATGAAGGATCTTGGTGAGGCCTCTGTCTTCTTGGGGATGGAGATCGTGCGTGACCGTGTTTGTCGCACAGTTCGTGTCCATCACGGACGCTACGCAGAGACTGTGGGGGAGCGCTTTGCCGACCTCCTCGCGGCCGTCCGCACGGCCTCCACGCCCATGACCCCTGAGGGGCAGGCCGCCCTGAAGGTCGATGACCCAGCGGACCTGGGAGAGCCAGTTGATGTGACCCTGTACCTGCGAGTCATCGGCTCACTCATGTACTTGGCCACCACGACACGGCCCGAAATTGCCTTCACTGTCAACCTGCTCGCCCAGTTCTCGCAGGCTCCGCGCCAGCGAGCACTGGAGGCCGCAGTCCGGTGCGTGCGCTACATCTTGTCCACCGCACACTTCGGCCTGTGCTTTCGCGAGCAGGTGTCCGTTGTGCTCGATGGTACACAGACAGCGACTGGGCGTGGAGTCCAGATGGCAAAAGCCGCACCGGCTACATCTTCCTTTTTGGAGGAACTGCAGTGTCCTGGTGAAGTGGGAAGCAGGGCTGCATTGCTCGCAGTACTGCTTAAGCAGAGTATGTTGCTCTAGGCGCCGGTGCAGCGGAATGTGTCTGGCTCGTCCGTCTGTTACGTCAACTGCGTCAGTCCATTCCCCTCGTGATTCTCCAGTGTGACAACATGAGCGCAGAGGCCATCGCCAAGAACTCAGGTGTGTTCCATGCACGCACAAAGAACATCAATGTAGAGCATTACTTTGTGCGTGACCTGGTTGACCGTGGTGAGATCCGAGTCATCCACGTGAGCACTGACAGGCAATGCGCGGATTTTCTGACCAAGGCTCTGGGTCGTTCGAAGTTTCATGCGGCCACTCGTTCCGTTGGACTCTGCCCCACCCCTGTTGCAGGTTGATTCCTCATGTGCCACCCTGTATGTGCCGTGCCTACTGATTGCAACGGCTGTGCGTTTCCTGCTCTGTACAGCGTCAGTGTCTGCATGTGTATGGACGTGTTTCGCCCTTCGATCATGGGGGAGTGTTGTTGTGTGTGTCGTACACAGCTTACGGTGACCCCTCGGCTCATGTCCATTCACGTGCAGATCCCTGAGACTGGCGACGGCGGCAGCAGGCTGGCAGCCGATGGCGACGGGCACCCAGAAGACCTCCGTATTTTGTAGACTCGTGCTGTGTCAGAGCACGTAGGCGTGCAGCCTATCAGGATGTAGATCTTGTCGACGTGGCCGTTCTCGTTCAAACGGCTCGTCGTTCTGACGTGTCTGCAGGGAACTGTGACCAAAACTGTGTTTTTGCCACTGTTTTGTCCTGCTAGAAAAATAGCGTCGTTGTGCGCCATGTGTGTGTGTGCATCCACTAGGTCCGTGGCACTATTTAGGTTGGCCAGACCTCAGTTGTTATCTCTCTCTGCACATTTCAAACATTTGCAGCTTCTGACACTTGTGTTTGTGTCCCTAGCCAACCCCTTGCTGTTCTCACCTCCACCTGTGTGTGCTAGTGAGTTAGCTAGCCGGCTTGAGTTGCCACGCTAGCGACAGCATTGCTAGGAGCTGTCTCTCACACATATATACAAGTGTCGAGTTACGAATGAGGCATAGTCGCGGTCATTGGGCAGATCGTCGAGAGACGCGTGTGGAGTCGCGTCGTGAGTGGTCGGAACGAGAATTTCCGTAGAGGAATCGGGGGGCTAGAAAAGATCGACGGCGAAGATGCGAGACGCATCTTCATAAATCGACATGTTTCTCGATACGTCACGAAGTCAATCGAAAGGTCGTGACACTTTTGTCGTCGATTCTCGGAAGTGGTCGAAGTTTTCCGAAGGTGCGCGAAGGTTTGCCGATGGGCGAAGGCAGGTAGCCGAATTTCTCTCGACCGTCGGAGCAAAAATTGAGGTCTCGACGCGTGGTAGGCTATATATGTAATAACATAGATGCCCACTCAGAAGATTAGGGACTCGTGTATGTCTGGTACGTAGTAGTGTGGCTAGATCAAGGAAAACCACTCATGAAACCAACAGTTGTGCTTGTGACTTGTAACGGGACGGCCGGTTCGGCCCTCCCTCCTCGCTGAAGCGAGAGGTGGTTGCGCACCACCCCTCGCGTCAGCGAGGGCTGGCTGGCGGCCAGCATTTGGCTGGCCGCCGGCCAGCTCGCTGCCGCCCGGCTGGACGGCTGGCGGCCTGCCAAGCGACCGGCCGGCCAGCCGCTAGCCGCCGATCGCGGCCTCAGCCCGATCGGCAGCTGAGGGCCCACGAGGGCCTCGAGGGCGAGGCCTCGTGGCCTCGTGCCCTCGCCCCCGCTCGCCCTCCTTGCAAGCAAGCGAGCGAGGATGAGGGAGGGGGACGAGGGACGAGAGGCGAGAGAACTGGCGCGAAATCGCCAGCGTGCCTCGCACGCGACGATTTCGTGCCAGAACGTCAAAACGTATCGAAGTTCGTTTTCGACGAACTTCGACATAAAGATAACAAAATAACTCATGCGAACACACGAGTTCGAGGTAAAAACCTCCGGTTTGGGTCCCAAAACCAAGGGTAAGGTTAAAAACGGAAATGGGCCTCCAGAGACTCGAAATATTCGAGTCTCCCTGCTCTGGGGTGTTGATGACGATTGCCCCTCGGTCCTACGAAGGGGGTAAATCCCTGATGCGGACTGAGAACGCCATTATGCGAACTCTGACGACGACTTCAGAGCAGGAGCTGGAGACTTGACCCGTTACAGTGGTTCTCAGAGCCAGAAGACCCCCGCGACCAAGATTTTGACGGAAACGGTGACTACGACATAGATAAAACGCTACCGACAGCTGTAGGTAGCAGCAGAAACACCAGAAGGGACTACGGCATCTACGCTTCTCCGTTTGAAGCACTGTCAAGTGCGTTAGGAAGTTAGAGAAGATATCTCCTTTTGGGGGCTTCTTCTCCACAGCCTCTTCTGCATCTCTGTGGGCTAGGGAAATTCTTTTGGGACAGGATAGGGAGTACCTACCCCCAAAACCACCTACTTTTCCCCTCTTCTCAAGGCTCCTTCCGCCCCTCCTTCAACCAAAAATTGGGACAGCAATTCTTCCCAAGGCCAGGGGCTCCCACAGCTTGAGGAAGCCTTAAAAAGAGGGAGGATGACACCTTGAGGACTTTTGGCGGCTTCGCCAACGCCGCCGGCTCAAGGAGGATATCGCCAAGGGGTGCGAGACGCGCGAAGAAGACTCAAGAGGAGGCCAAGAAGAACAAGAAGACAGGAAGAAGATAAGAAGTTAGAAGAAGGATTGGAGGAGTTACTAGGAATTATTGTAATTCCTCTCTCACTCTTTGCCTATCTTTGAGATCGATACTCACACTTCTAGTCAATTCCTTGTATTGTAATTTTCTCTTTTCCTAGAATCTAGTCGCTACCAATTGCCGTGACTCACGACTTAGGAAGACGAGTTTCAAATCCCACGACCTCGTGCCGATGAGGCGGCCTAGGAAAATAGAAATTTAAATTGAATTTATAATTGCCTCACCGATCGTGAGAGCAAGGGGTTTTTGGGAGGCAATTCGTCCTTAAGGTCGTGGGGTGATCCTCACAGCGGTCTTCACGTGCTAGTTGCACAGACGACGAGATGGCAAGTGCCGGATTGTTCAAGACCAACAAGGGCAAGGTGTTGACGGCCTCACCACGAGCTCTCGGCGGACTCCAAACTTTAGGAGCCACCGCCGCGAGCACGGTTTCCAACCCAAAGGCAACAGTACCGCCAAAGGCAACCGTACGGTCGAAGGCAACCGACGCCAACCTCGAAGATAGCGAGAAGCGTGCAGAGGTCCAAAAGGTGCTCGACGAGAACGTTGACGCGCACGTGGACGACGTCCACGTGACAAACAATGCGATGGAGGAGGATCTCCCGGAGTGGGACCCCGACGAAGAGCACGACACCGACGATGGCGAAGGCGACGGGGATCGCGACCATCGCCATCGTCGTGCGGCGAATTCGAGCCGATTGCTCGAGAAGGGCAAGGCACCCGCCGCACACCTAAAGCTGCCGACGGCAATGAGACTGCCGAGAGCAGCAAGGGCGCTAAAAGCAGCCACACGGGAAGTTCCCGCGAGAACGAGCCGGACGACATCGCCGCGAAGGCAATTCGCGATGACCGTTGTAGGCTCGCAGATTTTGTTGCTAAGGCGGCAGGCCGACTCAGGATCACCACTGATGGTGGAGATACGGCACCACTCAGAGGAATGGAGGCTGACTCCCCTTCCTACGATGTGGCCGCAATGGGGCAGGGCAGCGCCCACTCGAGCGTCGTCGCCGACGGCAGTCTCCTCCAAAAGGTGGGACTCCTTGGAGGCGTGTACGCGAACCGTACCCTCTTACAGTGGGTAAGGGTGCACGGACAACGCGAGGCCCTGGAGGCTATCGCCGATGCTCTGACGACATCAGAGCTCAAGTTCGTGTTCGCCAACCTATTGGCCCATGTCGGGTAGAGCATCACGGACCTCGACCATGATCGCCAGCTGCAGCGCCTGGCCGCCCATAAGGCAAGCCGCTGATGTAACGACCTCGACAAGGCATTGTAGAGTGTGACCCAGGTGCAGATGCAGCAGCAAGCGTAGCTTGCCGAAGCTGCGGATGCCACTACCGGTGGCAGCGACGACTTACCGACGTCGACGACTTCGGGGTCGGTCATGAACACGTCCTTCCTCCACACTGTGAAGATCTTCCGAAAGGACGTGAAGCTGGCTGACTGACTTAGTCGCATGGAGCACGTTCTATGTGTCCACAAGGCTCCACTCAGCCAGTGGGACGACCTTGCCACGATGCGGCTTGAAGACAAACTCTTCAAGTATGTGGTCAAGGAGTAGACTACGCAGCAGCCACACCTCGAGTGGCAGCCCATGCCGTGGGAGGCCTTCTGCAATCATGTACGAGAAGTGCACCCAACGTGAGGAGGCGCAGCGTGCCTTCCACAAGATCAAGGACTTCAGGCAGCTTGACAGTTCGCTCCAAACCTACTTGAGCGAGTTCGCCGCACTCGTCGAGGAAGCCGAAAGCTTCACTGAGGGCGATGGGACTCAGACCTTCAACTGCCCGGAGTGCATGCTACTGGAGTACTTGCGTGATGGTCTTATGAGCGAGGAGCTAAAGGACAAGACCACCACGACAGCCACTGGCCAAGCGTGGACAAGCTGGAGGGCATTGCGCGACTACATGAGTGAAGTGTATTCGGCGAACCCGAAGCACTACTCTGATGCACGGCCAAAAGCGAGTGCACAGTAAGGCCGCGACATGCGCATGGATGCTGCAGGGACTGGTGGGTCAGCTGGATAGCGAGGCGGGGCCAAGGGAAAGCAGCCTGCAAACCCTCTAGCCAAAAAGGCTGGTGGATACAAGGGCCCCAACAACAAGTGCAGCTGCGAGAATGACGAGCTGCAGGCGGCGTGTGAGCATCGCAACGCATCTCTCCGCGAAGGGCTCTGCCACAACTGCATGCAGCCAGGCCACTTTAGGGCCCAGTGCCCTGAGGCTGCTGGTGGTGGAAAAGAGGCCGCGGCGTTAGCTGTAGCAGCAACACCTCGTGGGGATGGTGCAGCAGGAGGCCGCGGACAGGGTCGTGGACAGGGTCGCGGCAATGGGTCCAGCCGTGGCAAAAGACAAGGCCGTGGGACGGGTTTTCCCCACTCCTAAGTGACGTTAGTGGGGACCACTCAGGGGTAAAGCTGGATCATGAGAGTGGGCTCATGTTTTCAGATGAGGATGTTAAACAATTTGAGTGTTTGACGAGTTCAAATGTCTCTGTTGTTTTCTCTCCTCTTGTTGAACCGCATTCTACACTTGCTGACCGACATTGCCCACTAAACCTTGCATCTACAGACGAGATGCATGACCGTACATGCTTAGTGGTGGCGACACCGACCACTGTGCAAGAGTTGTGTGACACAGTGATTGAAGCAAACGCCCTCAAGGTAATGATTTCAATCACGTTCGTAGTACCTTTAGTCAACGATTTCGACCCAGTCAAATTTAAAGACTGGGAGGTGCTAGCCAAATTCACACGTGCCCACAACATGTGGACTCGAGTGGGTGAATTGTGGGAGTTGTGACGCACATCGTATAGATTGCGTGTTTATCACAAACTCAGCTTACCGTCGTTGAGCCTGTTTACTCGAAAGAGTGGAGGCAACATGACGATGCAATTCAAAGGACACCTAGCTGGTGCTCCCGTGAACGTACTTGCTGACACTGGAGGAGACAACTCTTTTGTTAGCCTTGGCTTTGCCCGACAAGTTGGCCTGAAGTACGAGCCATCAAATGGCGCAGTTGTTGTCGGTGACAACCGTACGGTACCCGTGATCGGTACTTGAAAAGCAAAAATTTGTCTTCAAGAGTACACATAGAGTGTCACGTTGAAGGTACTCAACCTTCTTGACCCGTTTGACGTGGTGCTAGGCGATCCCTGGCTCCATGAGAACAAGGCTCTAATGTGCTTTGAATCAAAGTGTTTGATCCTCCAAAAAGGACAGCGCTACTTTACTTTGATTCCGAGTACGGAGTTATCACCGACCCGACTCAAAGTCCATGCCAGCTTGTCTGTGATGCAGGTCAAGAAACGTATTCGACAAGGTTGTCGATACTTCTTGGCTCAGCTGCAGAAAGTGGAGGACGACTTGAAGGAAGACATGTCACAAGAGATCAAATCTCTATTGGCGGAGTTCTCGGATGTATTCAAAGACCCATCGGCTGGGCTTCCACCAGAAAGACACATGGGCCACACAATTCCGCTGCAACCGGAGGCGACTCCTCCGTTCAGACCCATATATCGCCTTAGTCCAGCAGAAATGCGAGAGGCCGAACGCCAAATCAAACAGTACCTTGCAAAATGGTGGATCGAGCCCAGTAGCTCGCCGTACGGTGTGCCGATCCTTTTTGTGAACAAAAAGGACGGTGGTCTACGCATCTGTTTGGATTACCGGGCATTGAACAAGCTGACGGTGAAAAATCGATTCCCCTTACCACGGATTGAGGACCTTTTTGACCAACTCCAAGGCGCAAAAGTATTCTCGTCCTTGGATTTGTCTCAAGGGTGCCATCAAATCCACATCACGGAAGATGATGTGTCCAAAACCGCGTTTCAATCACACATGGGACACTATCACTTCTGAGTGTTATGATTCGGGCTTACAAATGCCCCGGCAACCTTCCAAGGAGAAATGAACCGAACGTTTGCCAAGCAACTTGGACAGTTTGTCTTGTAGCTGGTCGAGTCTCCAGCTCCTGTCGAGTCTCTAGCTCCTGTCTGATTGTTCACAGATGCTGAACAATCAGAAGTAGGGAGGCAGAACACGGTTGAGAATTTGGGAAACTTGAGCAATTTATAATTATAGGTAAGATTAATTCGATTAAAATTGTCGAAATCAACAAAAACATGTATACAAGTTTCGATTAACGAATGAGGCATAGTCGCGATCATTGGACAGATCGTCGAGAGACGCGTGTGGAGTCGCGTCGTGAGTGGTCGGAACAAGAATTTCCATACAGGAAACGGGGGGCTTTAAAGATCGACGGTGAAGATGCGAGACACATCTCAATAAGTCGAGATGTTTCTCGATACGTCACGAAGTCAATCGAAAGGTCGCGACACTTTTCTCGTCGATTCTCGAAAGTGGTCGAAGTTGTCCAAAGGTGTGTGAAGGTTCGCCGGAGGGCGAAGGCAGGTAGCCGAGTTTCTCTTGACCGTCGGAGCGAAAATTGAGGTCTCGACGCGTGGTAGGCTATACATGTAATAGCATATATGTTCACTCGGAAGATTAGGGACTCGTGTACGTATGGTACGTAATAGTGTGGCTATCTCAATGAAAGCCACCTGGTGAAACCGACGGTTGTGCTTGTGACTCCAACTCTTACACAAATGCCGTTCAAGTCCATCCAATGGTTTCTAAAGCTCGACCAGGGGGGCTTTCCCCTTTCATGTCACTCTCGGAGCAGTCATCATCAAGGACCCATGCAAAGAGACTCGCATTTTTCAATCCACCGCAGTCTTATTTTTTGTCTTACCTCACCCCCTCGTTGAAGGTGCCAAACGAGGAGGGAGATACCTCCAACTCAAGAGTTTGCACATGTATGAAAGTCAAACTGTGAACTAAGTTGGTTTAGGTTTCATTTCTACATGACGGTGTGGAATTTTTGTGTCAAGCACATCCAGAAATTTTGTGCCGATGTATTTTTCTCTCTTGGTCACGCTCTCCTTTTGCCACCGACCACCCTCTCAAAAAGACGATCGAGCAAGGGCACAGACGCCAAGCCACTGGCCTCGCCCTCGAGGCCATCCCAGCCTCTTCGATCCAATCACCACCTCGATAGGCAGTCGGTGGCTGGCCGGCACCTGGCCGGCCGGTCACCTAGGTCACCTCACCGTTTGGCGGCCACCTAGGTGGCCGGCATCCTCCTGGCCAGCGGCCTGCGAGTGGCTAACCACGGGGCAGCCCTTGCTTTGGCGAGGGGTGGTTGCTCCCCACATCCTCGCCTTTTTTAGGTGGGGGACCAAACCAGCCTTTCCGCTTTATTCATCCGCACTTGTTGTGAATCTTCCTGGTCCATCGCCAACTAGTAGGGATTTCAAATAGAGGCATCCGCAATGTGAAAGAAAACTCGTAGCTGTAATCACCACCTAACCACAAACATGTGCATGGAACTTTGAGCTGAGCTGTAACTACTGTACTGATATTTTATTTTGTTTTTTCCAAAATTTTAATTTATCTGATCCTTGATTTCAAACACAGTTTCTGTCAAAATAGTCATTTAGGTTGTTCCTTTTAATTTGTTGAATTACAAAGTCGAATATTTAAATTTGACGATCTGTCTCAACTCCATGCTCGCATCTTCGCTCGCTTTGCCGAGCGAGCCAATATCGTTCAGAATACGTACGCCCGTCAGACATGTCTGGCGTGTCAGATTTCCACGTCAGACGTGCGAAACAGGGCGTCATTGTGGGGCGTGATGCGTCATTTCGAGCGTGAACCGCACGGAGTTTAAACAAATGTTGGTTTTGTAGTACAACCATACCCGAAATAACCGAACCTTGATCGAATTTGTGTTATTCCTGCCAAAGCAAATAATTTGAGTGTACTAAAGCAGTTCGTTAAAAAAAAATCGTTCAATGAAAACACGTAAAAAATAATGTACAAAATCAAATATCACTAGGATAATTGGTCATCAAGGCTAGCGAAGTCTCCCTTCAGGCTCAAGCGTCTGCGCGACAACCATGTCAGGCATCTCCAACCTACTATGTTGATGCCCATCGGAAACGTAATTCGTTGTTTCGTTGTGCCTCATACAATACGTTGATATGCCTGAGATGCTGGCTTGATCCAATACTTCGTGACAACATCAATGGATAAGCAGGGTACAGGGGCCTGGGTCCACATCCAACCCAATGAATGAGGTATTTCCTATCAACATGCAACGGAATTGCACGCTCTCATTATTGGAGTACGTAAAGAAAATCGTATTGGCCCTTGGCATTAATAACAGTTGGTGGTGGCTTCAATGTTCTTTCTCTTGTGTACGGAGCCAAAAGGCTCATATAAAAACGTCAGGCATCTTCATACTGGGCAAAAGCAGCACTCGTTGTACCTTTAGCCTGATGCGTATAATGATAGAAAAATGACCAACTTTGCTATGAACCATTGCGTCCTTGGCAACTACAACCAAAGGTTTACAACGATGCGCAATAACTTGTTGCTCCTTTTGAACAAAACCACACGGAACCATTTGTCGGCATATGACTTTTGCCGTTGCCAAGCCACTTGAAGGCAACCTTTCCCCTCTTGTTACAAGGAATTTATGCACTTGTCAGTGGCTATAGCCTGAAGAACCTTTCCATCTGTGCTTACACTCTTTGATGATGAATAGGGAACCATTGGTTGTCGACCATTGTTCAATACGAGCGGTGTGAATTACATTGACTCGTTTACCTTGTAATTTACCACAAACAATGCCGATGCCCTGAATATATCCTAGATATTAATGGAAAGGTCCACATACATACGGATTTCGATTCAGGTACTTTATTTATACATGAACTCGAGGGTGAAACTATGTTGAAATTTGAGACTTACTACCATTGTACTCTTGCATCATCTGCCATCGTGTAGAAGCGTGTCTTCTATCTCTACGGGGCATAATACGCAACCGCAGGTCATGGTTCATAATGACACCCTCGAAGAAGAAAGGAGTAATGTCCCATGCATTCGCATCAGTGGTAGTGGGAATGAAAGATGTCATATTCGTTAGAAGATCAACAACCACTAGTATGGGATTGTGGCCACATGTCATGTCTGCGTTACCAGTAATTATATCCATGCTAGGACACTCCGAGCCATATATAATCACCTAAAAAGTGTATTGAGGTTTAGAGTATCAAAACGTGTACTTCAGCATGCAAATGTTTTTCACAAACATCCACATGAAGGCATGTCAGCAAAGCCCAGATGTACATTAATTGTATATAATGAAAACTATAGCAGACTCTGTGTGATATTTAGCAATTTCTGCAAAAATTCCATGTTCACTAGCTTATTCACTTCCCAATACATTTGCTAGTACACAGCTTTAGGGGTGGGGAAATTGGTCATATGTGCACACTCCCATGAAATCCCCATGATATGAATCTGTTGAAGGAATCTTGTGGGATTTATGTTACAAGTGCTATCCAAGGGACATGGGTCGCATGCCATACAATACATACGAAAATCAGCACTCTTCATTATGGATAGTAGTCCGAGAGCACATGTCCTGTCTTTCACGATCTCATATAACCTACCACCGGCGGGCCGTGGATTGGGAGATAATCTTGGCTTGGAAACATCCCGAGTCTAGCAAGACAATCTGGACTCTGTGCTAGTAACTTCCTGCAAGCTCCACCCATCCATATACCGTATTACCTCCTAAATTCAGATAGGTTTTCACCGAGGAGTTTTTTTTCGGCTTTTTTCAACAACCCGGGGCCGAATTTGGGACCATTCTCGAACAGGGCACGGTCAGGACCTGCCCTGGTAAATTCAAACTTTTGAGATCAACTCCGCGATGTGGCTGCTCACGCTCACTCCAGCGATGAGTTTGGTCGGTCAAATCGTGCCGCCTGAACATCGAGCAGTCAAACTGGTTGTAACACGCGACAATGACGGACTTGACCGCGCACGGCAAAATTCAAACACTTCTTCCAAGGAATTTCCTACCGTTTCCGAACAAGACAGAAGCAATTTTTTCCCGGGTCCGAACTTTTGTTTAATTAATTTTTGTCCGAATTTAGGTGGTAGTACGGTATGTCAAGCTTTAGATAGTCTTCAAAACAATAATCCACATGGGATGTTTTCTAGATCATGTCCACAAAACCATTGTAGTGGATAATCTCTAGAGTTGGCTACCATGAACATACGAGGGATTTTGTCTATGCATCGTAGCTGTAGTAATAACCATAAAACACGCTCAAACCTCTATATTTGTTGTAAACTTTGAGGGTGGTCAACTTAGTGTATCGGCCACATTGATGCACCGTGGCCAATACTCCACTGTGAAGGGAAATCAGCCCATCTATTCACTCCAATGAACCTGTCATCTTCATGGGTTCAAATTGATGTTTAAAAATACTAATAGTTGTGGTTGGTCACTAACGTCAAACATTCACGAGTGCCCTCGAGGTAACAATGCCACATGTTCAAAGTGTGCACCACATGGAGGAGCTCTTGACCACCTATGGTGTACGGAGTCTACTTGGATGAGCTTCCGTCTCTCATATGCGACTAGATAATCATTCTACATGTGGACTTCTTTTGGTCCTACGATCGACACATCACATCATACCTCTCACAGTTGGGATGTATCCATAAGAGGTATGGACGGGCGTTGGAGAAATATGCTCTTTCACTTTGAAAAAAGCCTTCTTGCAATAGGCTGTCCATTCCCATTGCGTGTCTTTTCGCACGAGCCTGGTTAACTGAGCTACCAATGTCAATTCAACTTGGACCTTTTGAGTGCTGACACCGATACCATCATTAACGAATGTGTATCAGGGATTCATACTCACGTCATTTGAACATGCACTTGCTCACTTGTGCATAAAACTCCTAATCTTGGAAGATCTTGAGGACTTCACATAAATGTTCTATGTACTCTTCCATCAATATTAATAGAAACAAGACATGTTATAGGTAAACAAAGAAAGATTTGTTAAGTTGTCTAGTGAGCATTTTGTTATAGCTCATTGCAAGATTGCCGGTGCCTTCGTTTATCAAATCATAAATCCCGAAACTGGCAATATCCCAAGCGTGTTGGAAACATTGTTTTAGATACATAATATTGTGAAATAATGATTTGATGATACTCGTGTGAAAATTCCAAGGGCAAAGCGTTTTCTCCTTGGATTTGATCAAATAGGTACTCCACCTATAGTAAGTTGAATAGACTTTCACCATCAACGAGTTTGCCACCTCGTATTCTATGCACATGCGTAAACCGCTATCCTTTTAAATGATTGAAAAGGATCAACACACCGTAAGGTGAGGTAATCAGCTGGATCCACCATTTTGCAAATCAATATTTGAGTTAGCAACCGGTCTTTCACCTTTCTTCAGGACTAAAGTGATACATGGGTTTAAACAAAGGATTTGTATCTGTTGTAGTAGAGATATGTTGTCCATGTATCATTCTAGTGGAAGCCCAGTTGGCGAGTCTTTGAATGCATCCAAGAGATTTTATCTCATCTACTCTCATTAGCTAGGCCCTGATATATTAACAACCCTGTCAAATACGTTTCCTAACATGCATCATATTACAAGTTGGTGCAAACCTTAACTCCTTTTTGTGAAAAGTCTATACTTTGAATAAAGGTAAAGCAATGTTTTCCACTTCAAATGATCATGAGCTTTGGTTTGAAGTACAGCAGATTCATTCCGCACAGAGCTAGGGAATTCTTAGGACCATGTTAAACGAGTCAATAAATTGAGTACTTTCAATGTGGCACTTTGAGTTTATCAATGAAAAAGATGTCTTCTTTTCAGGTGTCGATTGCAAACGTTGAATGGTTTTTTCAGACATCGACGATGCCATGTGATTGCTTGTATTACAGAATCCACTTATTGCATTAAGCCAAGGCTAACAAAGGAGACATCACCTCTTGTGTTAACGAGCACATTCACAACAGCATGAGCTAGGTCTCCTTTGAACTATACTGTCATATTGCCTCCACAATTCCAAAGAAAAACTGCTTGAGGATGGCAAGCTGAGTATGTGGTAAACACGAAATTACGGTGGACTTCATAACTCCCATGCTTTAATGACTCAGTTCCACATATTATAACTAAGTGTGAATTGAATAAGTAATTTGTGGTATGATCATTTGGGTCAAAATTGTGAACCACATGTACTACGTACATGGTTGCGCTCATTGCCTTGAAGGCGTGTCCCTACATCGTTGCGCCATAATTTTCTTATGCAATGGTCAGTGTCATTATCGATAAACAAGTTTGATCGTCCATCGTTTCTGGAGACGTGAGCTTTGGTGTGCAATGACAATTAGCAAGTATTGAGTTCAGTTCAATGAGAGATGAGAAACTAAAAAATACATGTGATCTGGTCAAAAATTGAAGTTACTTTGCATCATTGTTTGAAAACATGATTCTACACTTATGAACCATTTCTCTCCTCAGGGTGGTCCCCGCTAACATCACTCAGGGGTGGGGACAACCGCATCGTGGCCTTGACCGTTCCCACGTCCGAGCCCATTGCCACGGCCACAACCTTATCTATGGCCCTCTTTACAGCCACCTCCTACACAATCCCATGTGGGCTTGTAATTACTACCAATGCTGCGGCCTCCTGCCCTCCACCGCTAGCCTCATGTTATTGAGCCTTTAAGTGACAGGGCTGCACACAGTTTTTGGCAGAACCCTTCATAGAAGGCTTTGTTATGATGCTCGTGGACCAATTGCAGCTCGTTGTTTTTGTAATCGTGCTTGTGGTTAGAGATCTCGTGCTGCCAGTTTTCCTTAGTCCCAGCTTGTTGCTCTCCTCTCCCTCCAACCCTTATATCATCCATGCACATGTCGTGACCTTGCTACACACGTGTGTTTTGCCGTCCATCAGAGTAGCTGATTGGGGTTTCCGATAACATTCACTCATTCATTCATACAATCCCCATTATCTTGTCCAAGCCTGGCTCAATTCCATAGTTTTGGTCTTGTTTCTTGAAATTCTTGCTGGTAAGACCATCACGTAAGTAACACAGAAGCAATAAATTTGGTTACTTAAAGCTTTTGTATTTATCCGCAAGTGTGGTGCAATCACCCAGGTAGGACTTGAGTGAGCTCCCTTCTTGCTTGAAGTTCTTGAGCTTGTTAAAGGCCCCATGTGTCTCCTCATGTTGAGATAACTTAGAGCATATGATGGCGTAGAAGGCCTCCCATGGCATGGGTCGCCACTCATGGTGAGGTCGCAACGCACCTAGATCCTTAATCACATATTTGTATATCTTGTATTCAAGTCTTGTCATGGCAAGGTTATCCCACTGAGCAAGCTTTGTGGACATGCAAAATGTGCTCCATGTAGTTCAACTACTCAGTCAGTTTTGCATCCTTTCATAAGATTTAACTCTACAATGGAAGGACATATTCATGGCAAGCTTCAAGGATGTGAATTTTGGTATGTCCTCACTACCACTGGCGATGTCATGAGTATTTTAAATGTTCTTTCTTCAATACTACACTTACATCTAGATCACGATGTGAATTCAATTTTTGCGTTCGTTGGAATGGTGTGTTGCCTTGTAATTAGCCAAATGATCAAGCTGGCATTCACGGACAAGGTCCATGATGATTTCCCTAGGCAAAAGAGTGGGTTGGTGAACGCCAGGTTGAGTTTTGATGTCTCCAAAGTCTTGATGATGGTCTCGAGAGCCTCACGTTGTCCATGCACCTTCACCTGTTGATGGAACCTGTCATTTGCCACGGTGCTAAGGGGTGTTGAAATCTCTCATTCCCATCACGTCATATGAAGGGGGTCCGTTCCCACTCCACAGAGAGGAATTACACTTGCAGTGTTGGTGCTAATTTTGAGTTGTCCCACTGCTTCAGTCGCCACCTCTATGAGCGTGTGTAATGAAAGAGAGGAGAGGAATACCTTTACCATGATATCATTTGGCTCACACCAGCAATAACTTCCCATGTGGCTATTTTAGGTGCCTTTGCTACTATTGCCAAAATTGTTGTTGTGGGGAACTACTTCCAAATTACTGGGCACCTTGCCAATTTTAAGCAATCTAGTCGAGCTTTCCTTAGGACGATGATGATGATCACAATTCTCGTCAATGTCATCGTTGTCATGCTCTTCATCAAGGTCTGCTTTTTGGTCATCCTCCCAAAGCATGACCTATGCCACGTGAGAGTCATCCACGTGCAAGCTGACATGTACATCAAGCAATTTTTTTGCTTCTACAAGCTTCTCAGTTTTGCTGAGTTGAGCGCGGCTTTTGTCAAGGATGTGTGGTGGAGTTGTCACCACCTTGCCCATATTGGCATTGGATAGTCCAGCACTTGCCATGCTATTTAACACATCAAACCCCTTTGTAAGGAATCACCTCACAACCTAGTTTTTTTCTCCTCTCTTTGTGTCCATTTTTTCTCTCTTGACTGGCGATGCCACTACATAATTACTTATGCTTTTATACACTACCACGGATGAAACGACCATGCAGTACACGTTCCCACTCTCAATGGTGGCCACGGTCTGGACAATCATACGATCCCACGGTTGGCACAAACATGACGATTTGAATTAAATCTTCCGAAGTATGACTAAGGACACTAGGTATTGGCCTAGAGATCAAAATCAAGGAAAACTGAGTCAAAAACAACAGACGAAAAGGACAATTGATCACCGCTGAGTGAGCGAGTGAGGAGGAGGGGATATAAATTTTAGTCTAGAGTTTGTAACCAACCCCCCTCATTCCTCTAATTTTCTTTTTATCTTCTAGCCTTCTTTTGATACCCTTTGTGCCCTTCTTGACAGTGCCTTCGTTCAGCCCAGGATGACCGAGAGTCCATAAGTAACTCTTTCCATGGAAACCTCCCTTGATCTTGGCGTCCTCTCACTCCATGGGACGCCTTCTTTGCAAGGGAACACCCTGCACCAGTTATAGGAGTAAAGGAAAAGGATAGGAGATAAACATGAAGAGGAGGGAGGATGGTTTAGAGGGAACTCACCATCCCGTCCCACAATAAAAATCACGTAGCTTGTTGTGGTAGGAGAGATGCTAGAAGAATTTGGGAAATATAAGAGGAGCTCGTGAAGAGCCTCCTAAAGTAATTTATGGTGCTTGAAATGTTTGTACACTATTAGTGCAAACTCTCTCAAGGATGGCATTTTCTTGCGGTACTGGAAGACAATAAAGAACAAAGGATTGGAATGAATATGCTAGTCAATGTGATATCTCTTACTACTTGTCTCTTGCTTGTTCACTCCCTCTCATCTCTCTTGCTCACCCATTATGGAAAGGGTGAAATGGCAAGGGCCAAACCAGCCCTTCCACATAGCAAGTAATGTCGGGTGATTTTAAGAACATGCAAGGTACATCAATAAGGAAGTTGTAATACCGTCAAGAGAAACATGGATATATTCGACACTCTTCTCGACCCTTTTTTAGTGTGGTTGGAGCTGTCCAAGATTTATGTAATGTATCCGGTGATGGTGACAAATTTCCATCCCGTCCTTGGTGTCTTGTATGGGAGTTTGAAAGTTGACCCATCATGGGCTATGGAGTTAGTGACAAAATCTTGTACTTCGTCACGAGGTTCCCTGCTCTTTGACATAGCATTGTAGCCCTGCCACATTGTGAAATATCTGGTCATGTTTTATGTTGCTGGTACCTGAATATGCTTTCAACTGTGTACTCCATGTCCTTGTCCACTTGGATGGCTGGGGGGCATGGTTTATTTTAGGAAATTCTTGTCGTGGTCTTTGTATGGATTTAGCCGGTTGATGTGGAAGATGGGGTGGATGGACATGTTTCGGGTAAGAAAACTGGGCAATGGCACGTATGTGCAATCACTGACTTGTAAATGGACCCGGTCATTTAAGCTTCAGTTGAAGGTAGTCATGGCTTAGTAATATGATGTTTGTGTAGAAAAGCAGGACACGGTCACTGAATTTAAATGTGACGAGTTCCCCATGCAAATCAGCTGTCATTTTCATGACGGAAGTATGATGTGTTTCATCTCAATTCTCATACCATATTATCAATATCTACTTTATTGCTCAAAATCTGTACCACCACCGTTGTCATCTGATGATTACCACAATCCACCTTGAAAGATATTCTCAGATCACCTCAAATGCTACGAAGTTGTGTACGAGCTATGTGGTGTGGAATATCGGCTACCCAGAGGATAGCATATGGGTAAAAAAAACAACCATAGCAGATTCTCCAGCTCCTCAACGGTCCAATCAGTCTGGCGATAATTGAGTTCCTGTTAGAACCAACACGTGGACATCCCATCACGCTCAACTGTGATGGAGCAAGGAACTTCGTGCAATCAAAGGATCTTATTGATGAAAAACCTCACCTTTGCCTTGGCAACGATGATGGTGATGGTTGGGATGAAGTGTGCCATGATGATGAGGCAGTCCACCACTACAAGCACAACATCAAACCCCTCTAAAGCAAGAGAAAAACTCATCAAAATCCATGAATGTATCTCACCATGGCTCAGTTGGTATAGGTAGAATTTGAATAAGAAATGGAAGTGCATTTTTCCATTACGTATGTCACTATAAATATAATAAGATTCTGTAGCACTTTGTAATTTCAGTTTGCATCTTCTCCCACCAGAAGTGCTTCTTGAATCTCTCCCATGTTTGATCCTCCTCCAAGTGTTCACAAAGACCTATGTCATAACACTTCTCCAATACAACCCTTTGGAAAGCTTATAGTGGTCATGTGATAGGTAAATTATTTGTGCCAATACTGGATGCCAAGCCACAATTTATCTGTAACATAGCCACAAATTTCACATCTTTCTGTACTTATGGACGTGACAAACTGCTCATCTCTGCCATATACTCTGATCCTTCACAGGGGACATATGCAGGTCTCTTTCTCCAAGCCAATGCTTGATGTCGTTGTTAAATTTGGTCTAAAGGAAATCCATGTATCCATGTTTACATGTCATACTTAATAACATCTTGAAATATTTCAAGGCATGGTAGTTGGTGTTGACGAATCGTCCTCAGCAATCCAAGTAGCACCCCCACATATTAAATCCGTGCACAACCACTAGTATCACATTCTTTTGTACCCATAATTCAGCGCATGCTTTTGCAACACTCACAATATTCATGCCACTAGTAGTTATCCAACGCCATTACCATACATGAGAAAACCTCTGATCGGTTGATCAAATTCATCAGTAGCCATGACGTAGTCATCCGTTGGATGGGTTGATCATACGTCCGGTATTGTGGTCATAGTGTACTTCAAACAGGTGAACAAGGCCATCTCATCAATTCCCGATTTCCAATTGTTGAATTCTTGATGGAGATCGTGTTAAGGAATCAACACTCTAGAATAGTCCTCGACAAAGTCTTGTACTAAAAGAAGGTTCAAAAATATTTGGAAGTCGCAAACATTTGCTGATGTTGGCTAATTAACGGGTGTCACCAACTTTTATCAGTGCACTACAATTTGTCTTCCACCAATGATGTGGTCCAAAAGGTAAACCAAAGAGCGAATAAACTCATAAATTGATAGTTTTCCATGTATTTGCTCTCGTTTTCAAACCATGAACACTTTTCAAGTGTGTCTATCGTATTGCTCCAACGTGGCTGTACACTAGGATTTCATCCAGATAAAATTGTAGATACATGAGGAAACATGTGGAAGAAATTTTCCATTAATACCATAACAAAATAAAATTTGAGTCCAAATGATTATCCCGTGAACTCAAAGAACCCATAGTAGATTAAGAATCCCATCTTCTTGATGTTCTTATATGATGTCTAGGTATGGTGATTACTGCCCCGCTTACTAATTTTGCTGACTTTTCGGGGTTTGTTGGTGTGAAGGAGAGGCCGACAGTTCTTCACTATTATGTTCTTGACTAGTCATTAATCAATGCACACTTGGATCACACTATTTTTATCCATAGAAAACCAACGAATGGCGTATGGTGACATGGATGGGTAGAAAAACCCTGCTCAAGGTTCTAGTCAATATATTGCCTTGGTACCGTCAACTTGGGCCACTTTTGCAACATGATTCCGTGGTTTTTGGTCTGCTCCTTGGCTTCAGTTTGATCCGAGGTCTGACATTTTGATGAGTAGGTAGCTTGTGAAGAATTTAATTTTGGAATATCCCTACAAAATCCTTGATAAGAAAATTAAACTCTTCGGGTACAGTCGAGATAGTTGATGACGAGACCAATGGGTTAGTTGCTGTTACCTTGCCTTCCTTTCCATGCACAAATTCTTAGCTCCATAGTGCAATTATGGCCGTGTTTGTGAATATTGACCACTTCTCTTAATGGGTTTTCCTTCGAATATCCCCAGATCAGTCTTAAACTGTATTTTCTGAGCTATTAATATACAAAGAACACCATTAAAAACTTCTTCATCTAGCAACTCCATTTCTATTATTGCAACCAATGCAATCCCTTAAGTCCACTCAGCAACATTGCTTCTTAGTCAACCTTGTTTATAAGCCTTGTAAAAACTCTGCAATCTCGAGTGTCATCCCCTCTGGCATCGTGACACACTCAAGTGTGTGATCATTAAGTGCAATTATTTCACCACCGTAACAATGTTGACGTCTATGCCTACCCTTACTAATTTCCAGGTTCTCTAACAGTTTGTTATTGGTTTTTCCCTTCATCCATTTATTTTCAATCAGTAGCAATATTTTTAGATGTCAGCTGTCGGCTGTGTACACTATGGTCAACGGGTTGATCCCCGAGCTGTCTGACCTTCTTCGCGAATTCAAAGCTGATGAGCTGCAAAGCCTTGCCTCCCATGTTGTACCCTCCAAGTCCCCACCTTGTATTGGTGCCCTCTCGGACTTCACTGGTGAAAGGCTTGTCGCTTGGTGGACCAGTCTCTAGAAATTACGTCTTCACCGTACGCAGTGGCAAGGGTTACTACTACTACCGCTACATCCTCTTCTTCCTCCTCCACCGCTTGCTCACCCTCTTCCTCCTCTATCTCCACTCCATTCTTGATCTCTATAGCCACAGCTCTTACCTCCCAAGGCCGTGGATGTGGACACGGTCGTGGACACGGCAAGGGGAATGCCAAAGCCATGACATCGTCTTGTGTTCCTAGAGAGGTGGTGTGCTAGAACTGTGGATCCTCCAAGCATTCTTCTTGGAAGTGTAGTGTGTCCCTGACGACCTGTGCCTTGTATTTTCCATGCGTGCTCATTAGATATGCACCAGCCGCTCTTCTTCTTCCTCTGCTACTAGCTCTAGCTCAGCGCCTCCTTTGGATCCGCCAATTCCTCCTTTATGTAGGCCTATTCCACTGCTCGAGTCCCCAAAGCTCATCCATCCACCTGTATCTTGAGGATGACTGCCAATATGGAGTGCTTGTCTATGCTTGACCACCTTACCGACCTACATCCCCCCTCCATGGTATTGTCCTTCCTTGGGGCCGTCTGCTCCCTCGTGTGCACCATCTATTGACGGCGAGCGCTAGCACTGGAGCAGTCTCTCCTCCAACACCTTTACCTTTATCATCATGGGGGTGAGAGTGTGTCTTTTTTGGCCAGAGTTATTGTCTATCAGACTGACACTGTCCTTCGTGGGGACTCTTGTGTCACTTCCTTGGGGTTTTATTTGTATCTGTCTCGTAGATCAAGAATCGCTAGTCTCTCGTTCTACCTTGTTGTCCAACTTTTTTTTCCTCGTCTCCATCTTCTTTTGGCACCGTGGCAATCTATGTGTCATTCTCCATGTTCGCATCTCCGATTGGTTCTGGGTCGTTCACTCTGAAGCCACCCACCAAATGACGCATGCCCGTTCCTCTTTCGTCGCGTTGAGTCCAGTCGGCCCAATTTCCTTTGTGCGCACTGGGTCTAGCCAATTACTTCCAGTCCAAGACATTGGCATTGTACGTTTCACTGGCCTAAGTGGCGCATAGTTCTTGCCTGACATTTTGTACGTGCCTTGGTTGGAACTCAACTTGGAGTCAGTCACCTCACTTGACGACTAGGGCATGGATTTCTTTCTCGGTCGGGGTGTTGGCACTGTCCGTCTTCGTTCCTCCGATCCTGTTGTCTTGCGGGAGGTTGAGTGTGACAAGATGTACCGTGTGCCTCTTCTTGCCCCCTATGCCTTGACTACTGACTCCTCTCTTGCCTGTGTTACACCCTCTCTCTCTCGTGCTGATATCTAGCTCTTGCATCGCTGTCTCGTCTTACATTACCAGCATGCTCCGGCTTCAACCCACTGTTGGCTTTTCCCCATCCAGTTTCCCTTCCCCTTAGCCATCTGACTATCTTGACTGTTCCCATTGTAACATGCACAATTCTCCCTTTTCTTCCTCTGAATCTTTGTCCTCTCACCCCCTTGTTCACGCTGATGTCATGGGTCTCTTTGTCCATGAGTTCCTTTGGGGCACTCGATGATATTTTATTTGCTTCTTTGATGATTTCTCGAGATTTTGCTGGATCTTTGCTCTCTAGCAGAAGAGCGATATCTTTGCCGTTATAGAGTCATGGGTGTAGCAAGCTGAATGCTCATGACAACACTTACTACGATTCTTTCATAGCGACTACAACAATGAGTTTCTAGGTCTGGCCGCTCGGTTCCTTGTGTTCTAGGGGGTGTCTTTGGAGACCTTCACTCCTCTCCCCTAAAAGAACGAGGTTTCCGAACGTTGGAACCGGAACCTTGCTGATGGCATCCATACCCTTTTGTATGGTCAAACCCCTTTGCTTGTCTTTGAGGCCATGAGTTTACATGACCTAGGCTGGGAACCGTGTTCTGCTCGGTCCTCTCTCATACACTGTCACCCCTTTTCAGTGCTAATATGACTCTCGTGCCGACCTTCTCTTGGTTCGTGTCTGTGGTAGCTTTGTCTCGGTCTGGCTCCTAGAGGACCTTCACGATGGGAAGCTCTCGCCGCATGGACGCCTCTGTCCCTTCTTGGGTGTGTCCGCCCAGTCAAAGGCCTGGCGCTTCCAGGAACCAAAATGTCAGCACGTTGTTGAGGCACATAATGCCATGTTCTTTGAGTCAGTATTCCTCCGTGACCTCAGTCGTCACTCATTCATTGTCTCCCTACTACCACTCTCTCATTTGCGGGGAGAAGTCAGCCCTATGGTCCATATTGTCCCTTCAGTCCCTTCTCCTATGCTTTCCCAACAGCCTTTACCCTCGAAGCTTCCCCAGGTGCCTGTCACTGTGCCTATACCATTCCATAGGTCCCTCCCTATCCATGCCGTCTAGCTCGTTTGGAGCCCCGGCATCATCTACCGCATCCTCACCAATCCCATCTGAGTCCGTGTCCCCTGCACACTCCACTGCAGCCCCGTCAATTATGCTCACTCATGTCATGCCCGTCCAATATGCCCCTGATCAGCCTTCGTCTGGCAATCCCCCCGTTCTTGTACCCATTGAACCCTTTGTTCATGGCGGGCATCTCTGTGCGTTTTCTACCCGTTCTTCCAGTTGCACAGTGTTCTCCGGCCGTCCTCCTCAGTCACGACTAGAGTATTCTCCAGCGCTTGCCGACCAGCATGCACGCCTTGGCCTTGGCCATAGGAGTGGTCCAACATAGCTCTATCCTTGGGTATGCATTGATCACGTCGGAGAATGAGCACGCCCTTGAAGCCGCCATCCTCAACAGAATCGTAGAGTGTCACGCAACCGTTGTTGCAACGTCCTCATCACCTGACCCGACCATTGTGCGGTAGGCACGTGCAGTGCCCAACTGAAAACAGTGGGAGGCCTCTATATGGGACGAGCTGAAGGCCCTTAACGTCCATGCCATATACGAGCTGGTCCATATTCCACCAAGACGCAATATGGTCGATGAAAAATGGGTTTTCATTCGAAGTATAAGCCCAACAGTGAGCTTGAAAAGTACAAGGCACGTCTCACTACCAAGGGGTTTTCTTAAGTACCCAGTATCAAATTTGATGAGACATTTACCCCTGTTGGATACTACACTAGAGCTCGAGCTCTTCCGAGTATCCTAACACACCATGATTAAGAGCTAGAGCTTATGGACGTGAAGAACACGTTCCTGCATGGACGATTGGATGAGGAAGTCTACATGGTGCAGCCCCCAAGGTTCTCTGACAGAATTGATAGAGTATGTAGACTGTAAAAGGCTCTTTATGGCCTCAAGCAGTCCCTACGGTGTTGTAACCTAGAGATCACCTCCACTTTGGAGAAGGGGTGATACCAACATAACACGGTGGACCCTTTCCTTGTTGTCAATCCGCGGTCCGCACCCTTTGCCGCCATCCTTGTTTATGTCGATGACTTCCTGATTATGTCACCGAGTAGAGTGGCAGTGTCCTTTGTGAAGTCGTTGTTGTAGCCTGTGTAAAAGATGAAAGACTTGGGTCCAGCCCATGTCCTGCTTGGCATGGAGCTTGAGCGTGATTGTGCTCACCGCGTCCTCCATGTTCACCATGCTGTGTGCATCAGGAGTCTGAGAGAGCGCTTTGCCCCTCTGCTCAAGTCTATGCCCACTAGATCAACACTGATGACGCCCGCCGGGTAGAGGTTGTTGAAATCGCTGGATGTAACAGATTACCTAAGCGTCATAGGGTCCATGATGTACTTGGTGACCACCTTGAGAGCGAACGTCTCCTTTGTTGTGAATCTCCTTGCTCAGTTCTCATAGTGGCAAAGGGCACGACACATGGAGGCCGCGTTACATGTTTTCACGTATGCAGTCTCTACTATCGGCGTTGGTCTCAGCTATTCTGGATAGCCCTCGGTAAGTGGTGATGGGTATAGTGACAGTAATTGGGCGCATGATAATGATTCTCACAGTTGTACTAACTATGTATTTCTGTTTGGTGCAACAACAATCTCATGGAAAAGTGGCAAGCAGGGTTGTGTAGCATGTAGCTCCAATGAAGCCGATTACGTCGCACTTAGTGCAGGCACCTATGAGAGCAGCTAACTATGTTGATTGTTGCAACAGTAGCTTGTTCCCATGTGCTGCATCATTTGCACTATGACAATCAAAGCACGAAAGCCATTACTGAGCATGACAATATTCATCACACTCGTACAAAGCATACAAGCTTGGAACAAAATTTTATGTGTGAGCATGTGACTGCAGGCGATGACCAGATTGTGTAGATTGACACCCAACAGCAATGAGCTGACTTCCTCGCAAAGGCACTTAGTAGCAATGTTTTCAAGGACAGTGTACGCTGTTGGACTGTTGTGCACTTGTGATGCTCCTCGTTGAGTTGTACCAATGCTTGTGTCCAGTACTGTGTTGTGTCAGTTCTCGCGACGTCGGTGTGTGTGTGCATGTCGGCTATGGGTCATGGGGGAGTGTTGGTTATGTGTCAGTGACCTCTAGCCTTGCTGCACACTCTCCTCACTGATGTTAGTCACTGACTAAGAGAGAGACATCCGCATTGGCTGCTTTGTCATGGTGACGTGGCCACAGCTTGGAGAAAATGATCGAGAGAGCTTCACTAGTTTTAATTAGCTCCCATGCCACGTGCGTATTGTGAGTCGAGCGGGGTGTTTGCACACACCACATTTCCGACGGTGTCTCAATTGGCGACATACTTGTCTGGTTTCCAAAAATAGTAGTTGGGTGGTTTGTATCCACCACACAAGTGGATAACAAACTAGAGCGAGTTCACCGCCCGCTCACTTTCTCCCCTTGTTGTTAGCACTGTTGTTCTATGTTGCTCGTCATTTCTGCTCGCCTTCCTTGGCTGACTAATCCAGAAACCCTAATCTATGGCATCTTGTTGTTCTAGGCTCTCCCTATATGCGTTGACTATCCTCTCTCACACACACTAGGGACAGTTATCCACATCAAGATAGGCGCTCGCCATACCCCAATGTGTACATCGTTGCCTTATATGTTGGCGAGATGTCAGGTCATTGTCTCGGACACGCTTGCCCTTTTGTCAGCCGTCTCGAACCTGAATCGAATAACCACCATAACCAAAGTGTTAAAAGCACTTTTCCCCTCAAAAGCTTTCAGTTTGGGCGGCCTACTAGGTGAGTCTTTCATGCAATGTTGAAGTTCGGTGTTTATGAGATTCGTTGGCGGGGTTGGCCATGATTCATTGCTCGCTGCCACATATTTTACTGTTCACTTTACGGAACATTCGCTCGCCTTCCATACCTGTTCTCATCATTGCAAATTGTCGTGGCAACTTGTTACATACTAGACCTACACGAGTCCCTAATCTTTCTGAGTGGACATTTCTGTTCTTACACAAACAGCCCATCGCGTCGCAAGAAGTGTGATATTCAATCCTCTGGTCAAGGACAAACAGGCCAGTTGCCCCTCCCTCAGTGGATATTCCCAAACCTTCGGACAGCTTTGACCACTCTCGTGAACCTACAAACAGAAGTATCACGACCTTTCGGTCAACTTCTCAAGGCACCGAGACGAATCTGGATTTGTAGAGATGCATCTCGTATCTTCACCATCGATTCTTTAAGACCCCCGACTTCTCGTCAGACATTTTTGAATCCGAACACTCATGACACAACTCCAAACGCATCGCTCGACAATCCACCCAACGACCCCGACTATGCCTCATTCGTACCTCGACACTTCTATGTATATGTTTGATCATTTTGGCACTTGTCATCGAAGTACACTAACCGCTAATAATGAATTGCTTGATTGTCCCAAACTCTAAATCTTGTTATGCCTCGCAACTTGTATCTGTTCACCATCTACGCACCGTCCGGCACAACACTTGGTATCCGAGCGCAATGGTGCTAGAGAGGCATCCAACTACTTTACCCATCCAAAGGACTACTTCGCACAAGCCGTTAGCACATCTTGCACGTCAAGACTTCATTGAATTCACGACTATGATGTGAGGCGAGCGAGCGCAACCGACGACCAGCAGCTGGTCTTCGGTGACAAATTCGGCGATGAAGGAGCAGAACGTGCCGATGCACACAAATCTTGAAGCGACAGCAAATACTGGAACATCCCCTATGGCTTTGACGACCAATCTGGTTGCGGACCCAACGGCAACAAACCAGCTGTCCCTACCAATGGCCTCGACGATGGTAGTAGGGACGACAGGTGGCACTAGACGACATGCACGGATCAACGAGGAACTGGCAGACCGGATCTCCATGCTCGAGGGGATCAACAACCACCTGCTCCAACAACTCAACATCGCAATGGAGGCTCTTCGCAATGCAAGCGCACGTGAAGAGGTACTCGTTGAGAGAAATTCCCATCTCTCGAGCGAACCCAAAATTTGTCCGGTTCCACCAGTACCGTTCGATCATGCAAACTCAAAAGGACTGATGGTTAGGATGTGGCTGCCGAGTTTGGAGGTGTATTTCACCGCTACTGGGGTCAATGATGATCAAAAGAAAATTGACCTTGCGGCCGCGCTTTTGTGTGGCACGGCGCTACGTTGGTGTTCCGGCCTAATGACCATATTACGATAACAGGAAACCGGCGGAGCATCATCAACGGCCAACGGCGCTCGTCTCTAACCGCTCACCGCAAGCGGTCTACCCTTGGAGCAGATCAACCCACAGTGGCAAAACGGGCTAACGCTGTTGGCTCTAGTGGGTGTGGAGGCACCCTCAAGGATGCCTAGCTCTTGCTGGATCACGCTACCAAGGTTTGGGGAAGCCAAGGGACACCAATGGTGAAGGGTGTGGAGCACAAGGATCACGGATGTGAGTGGGCAGAACACGTCGCATTCAGTAGAACTGAATCGAAACACGATTTTGTTACTTAGCATAGTTAGATTACATCAGATCCTTATAGCCTGTGATCTAAGCTTTCCAACGCATCCAAGCACGCCCAAAACGGAGCAGTAGAGCCCCTGCTACGGCCGTCGAAGTAACCCTTGGTGGAGCCGTCCACCTGGTCTTGCACTCTAGGCAACAGGAGGCGCTTCGACGGTGACCCGTCGAAGCGCCTTTCCTCGCCCAGAAGTCAAGGAGAAGTTCATCCTGGTCAAGGAGNGCATAGTGAGATTACATCAGATCCTTATAGCCTGTGATCTAAGCTTTCCAACGCATCCAAGCACGCCCAAAACGGAGCAGTAGAGCCCCTGCTACGGCCGTCGAAGTAACCCTTGGTGGAGCCGTCCACCTGGTCTTGCACTCTAGGCAACGGGAGGCGCTTTGACGATGACCCGTCGAAGCGCCTTTCCTCGCCCAGAAGTCAAGGAGAAGTTCATCCTGGTCAAGGAGGTCCTTATGGTCACCTCATTCATGCCTCGGGTGCATTTGGAGGTCGTTGGGGACGAACTCGGATCACTGGCGGTGGATTATCCCGCCACCCATGGCAGGTACCAGATTCCACCCGCCAAACACCCGATTTTCGGGCTAGGCTAACTTTCTGAATACTCACTCAAATCGAGCAATTCAAAGCTCGATATTGCATGGAAAAATCCAAGGAATCCAAATCTAAACTCAGATCAGGTGTTCGACCACTCCTCAGTGGTAGAACCAGGGAGTACGATCAACGGCACTCATGGCAAGGGGCACACTGTGTCAACAATCTCCCCCTTGCACCGCAGCCTTGATGCCCTGTCCTTGAACATCTGCCATGCTCTGCTGTCCGGCCAAGCTGCCACTGTGTGCAACTCTCCTTAGCTGCCCTCCACCAATCACAACACATAGCAGCGGACGCCTTGATCCTCGCTGTCGTCACTTGTTCCCCCGTACGGGACTTGGCAGCACCCTCATGGCCTGCCTTGTGACCCTTGTTGTCTTGGTGTTGCTGCTTGCCGGGGCAGTCGGCCACCTCCCCGAGATGACCTGGGAGCACTTGCCTCCTTGCTGGATTGCTCCCGCTCACATGGGAGACCCGCAATCCTTTACGGAGTCCTCCCCCGCCTTCAAAGACCTCGGACTCCCCTTTGAGTCCTCAAGCGCCTCCTAGTGTGCCTTGGACACCATTGTGTTTTTAGCACCCTCGACACCTTGCAAACTTGGCACAGCATGCTGCACACCTCCCCCACCTTGCTGTAGTACTTCCTTGGTGCTGATCTTAGCCCTCGATGACACCGCCTCTGCGCGTGCCGTTTTGACCAAGCTGTTCTCGCCAGCACTGCCAGCACTGGCTTGCCCTTTGTTGCAACCAGCCTCGTGGGATCCGTGGTGCTGCAGCTGCGACTGCTCCTCAAGCCGCCGCCTATGCTGCTGCCGCTGTCTCGCCGCACGTCCCAAACGTGCATGCCTCTCCCCCTTGGGGAGGGCTTTTGGTACCGGTCCTTTGGTCTCAGCTCCTTCGCCGCACTCCTCATGTATAGTCTCCCTTTCTTTGGGAGAAGTTGGAGAACCGGAGATCAGACTCCCTTCTCCCAACCTATGCATGTTGCATGGTTCATCCATCTCGTTTGCGGATGCCGGAGATGCCGGCCTGCACGCCTCATCCTCCGTTCCATACCCCTTGAGTGCTTTTCCTCCTCCTCGAGGACGTGGAGCCACCAACGCCTTGACCGTACCTTGCGGCTTGGTCCTTTCCTCAGCCGCTTGGAGCATGTTTTGCTCCGATGGAGAGCTCAGCCACTTGCTGCCGCTCTCCCTTTGTTGCACAGCCCTTCGGACCTCCTCCGCCCATTTTTGTTGCGGTGCACCCACTGCCCGGCCTTCTGCCGCGTGGTGCTCTAGGTCCCGGTCCGCTGCTGCACCGAGCCGCCTTGGCTCACTTTGAGGACCTGCCCTCACGACTTCCTCAATCTGCTGCGTGATCCTCCGAGCCGCCACTGACACCTCCTCTTGAGACTTGACGGTACCTTTTGTACCCACCTTGTGGCCCCGGTCCACCACCTCTGCAGCCCGGAGCGCGTTTTTCTCCGGTTGAGAGCGCGGCCCTTTATCGCCACTCTCCTTCTTCTCAGTCCGTGAGACGAAGCCCTGTGCACGCGGTGTTGGCCGCAGTGGGAGAAGGCACGGTGTGCATTGATGTGATGGTGGGAGAGGATGTGAGGAGTGTGAAGCTCACAAATGTGTTGTATGTTCCGGAGCTCACAAAGAGCCTCGTGTCGGTGAGCGAGCTCGTGAAGAAGGGATGTACGGTGAAGTTTGATGAGGAGGGGTGTTGTGTTGTGAAGGAGGGAGTTGTAGTGCTTGAGACACCTCATGAAGGGGATCTTTACCCCTTGTGTGGTCGTGTGGCACCGCCGGAGGAGTGTGTTGCAGCCTCGGCGGATGGTGTTGGAGGATGTGGAGAGAAAGTGGGAGCAACGGGGCTTGACGTGCTTGGCATTGTGCTTCCATCCCTTGTGCCTCCAAGTCTCATGGTCAATGAGCAGGTCAAGGAAGCCGAAGGCGCGGATGGGGAAGCCACAGAGCAGTTTGGCAAAGGCAAAGCGACGGTAGCGGCTGTGGCATTGGAGAAGCCACATGGATTGCCAATGGTGCCACGGAGCGGAGCAGTCAAGGGCGTCCGCACCAAAGCAAGGAATGTTCCACCTCCACCACCAAAACGCGTGAAAACTACTGTAGCAGTGGAAGCGGCCAAGAGTGTGGGTCGCGTCCGAAGCGCGAAGGACAAGAAGGCTCGTGTGCCGGCGAACGACATCAAGGCGGAGCCCATGGTTGACGTGTTGAGCACCACCGACATATCATGGCTCAACACGCTCTTTGGTGATGCCGGCATCAACATCGACATGGATCTCGACATCCCAAGTGATATGGAAGTCGAGTGGCCGTTGGACGTCGCACACAAGAAGAATGAAGATGAAGCCGAAGACCCGAAATTTGCAGATTACAAGTTCAAGTGTTGTGACAATTGTCTCTTTGGTTTCTAGCCCTTGTTATGCGATCGGCGAGTGTTCGCCAAGTGGGAGTGTTGGCAGTTGGTGGCGAAACCCACCGACGCGAGCCGGCGGGTGGCGGTCTCCTTGACCGTGCGACGAACGGAGAGAGAAAAAAAAAGAAGAAAAAAGAGGAGGAGAGGTCGCGACGGGGTTGACCGGTTGCGACGACCGGGTAGCCGGAGGACTGTCCCCGGCAGTTTATTTTTTGGGGGGGGGTCATGACTCGCGAGTGCGAGTGAGAGAATTTCGATGGTAGGTGGTCTATTTTTGTGTGGGCATTCGATCAACAGTGGCAAAAAAGCATGTGCGCATGTGCAAGAGGCGCATGTGCGCATGAGGGAGTGGCGCGACAAATCCACCGGCAAGTCGCGGAATTCAACGGAAAAAAACGCGACACGGCCTCGCCAACGCGCCTAGTGACCAAACCGCGCATGTGCGCGATGCGCCAACGCAGCGAGTCACATTTTGGGGTTTTCTCGAGTCGCATGTGCCAAGGAAAATGCGTGTGCGCGGTTCTAACCGCAACTAGGGCTACAAGTCAATTTTTTTTTGTGTCATTTTGTGTATGATTCAGCTTAGGATCATACCTACCACCATGTGTGGGTGGTTTGGGGTGGTCCAACACCACCAAGGCACCGCCAACGGTGCAAGCGAAGTCCTCAACCACCACATGGGGCAAGCCTGTGCCTTGGGCAAGGTTTAATGTTTTTTTTCTTGTGTGTGCTAGAGTGTCTCCATGTACTATAGTGTGCCAAACTATATGAGGCACTCATTCCTTGTGTATTTTTCTAAGTCTTCAACCAAGGATCTTCTTAAGTGTTCATCCCAAATTTTCTACAACCCTCACTTTGCAGCAGTGCCAATTATTGTACGCTTCACCGTTGATGCCGAAACTTTGAGGAAATATTCTACAACTCCTAAGCTTTCCAACGAGTCATCACACGCCTCCTAAGACAGCCGTTTGAGTGCCTCACGAATTTCATTGCTCAAACAGACGAGATTCTGTCCAGAATTTCCAGAAAATCACCGTGGTCCCAGTTTTGAGTTTGAGCCTTGGCCGAGGGCATTTTTGGCCAAAATTGAGCAAGCTGCAGCTGGTGGAGCACGTTTAAATTCTCCAACATTCCTGACCGACTCATCCACCTGTTTTTTGTCTCCTCGGAGCACATCACCTCCATTGTGATGTATGGCGGCAGCCCCTGTTTGTTGCTTCGCCTTCTGCTCCCCCTTGGAGGTTGTGGAGGTTGCATGCCCACGGCATGCCTCGTGGTCCCCGACCACATCAGCTCCCGCAGCATGGAGTTGATCACTGCCGCATGGCGTGTCGACAATTGCTTTGGCCTGCCGTCCTCTCCCGACACGGTTGTCGGAGTCCACGGTTTCCACTGTGTACGTCGCCTTCCAATGGCCCCGCTGGCCACATTTGTAGCAGGCTCCCTTTTGGGGCCTGTTGGAGCCTCCTTGCTCCAAACACGCCAGCTGCTTGCCCGCCTCAGGTTGTGCCATCTTAGCCCCCTTCATGGGGTGGACGACTGCTATGTTGGTCTGCTGCCCTTCTGCCACCTCCGTGGCCAGATCTGCAGCTCCCCTTGTGCAGTCCCTTCTCCAATGGCCCTCTTGGCTACACTGATGGCATTCTCCCTTCTTGGCACGGTGTGGACGTGTCCTTTCCTCAACTTGATCTCCCTCTCCTCTTTGAGAGCGGACGATCAGGGCTGATGCTGCGGACATCGTCCTTTGCTCCGCCACGTTGGTTCTGGTCCACCGGTCGCACACCACTTGTACCGCCTCTTCGAACGTCAGCATTTTATCCCGTAGATCACCATCGCTGGTGATCGTACAGGCCCAGCTGTTAGGAAGGGCCAGGAGGAGCGCCGCTACTTGCAATTGGGAGTCGATGGTCCATCCCGCCTGATGACAGCGGGACACCATCGACTTGACCTCTTGCGCGAGCTCCGACGGGCTGGTCTCCTCATCGGCTTGGAGGGTGAAAAGCCGTTTGATGAGGAGGAGACGTTGCTGAAGACACGACGGGTCGTGTACGTTGCAGAGCCATGCCCAAACCTCTGCGGCCTTCGTGCATCCTTGGAAATGCGCACGTTGTGCCGGGCACAACGCAGTTGCGATCAGAGCAAGCGCCTCGTTGTTGCGCTTCTCGAACGCCTCCACCTCCTCGGCCGTCGCGGACGCCGCAGGAGCTTTCTCTTCACCTCTGACCAGCTCAAGCAGTCCCTTGTCATCAAGATAGACCTCCATGGTCCACCTCCACAAGGGGAAGTCCCTCCCGTCAGGCGGGAGGACGTCTATAGTGCTCTCTTGCTCGGTCCTTGCCATGGCGCGCGGCGGTAGCGTGAAAGATGATGAGCTAGGGTCCTTCTAGGCACGTGGGCCCATAACCCTTTGTTGGCTCTAGTGGGTGTGGAGGCACCCTCAAGGATGCCTAGCTCTTGCTGGATCATGCTACCAAGGTTTGGGGCAGCCAAGGGACACCAATGGTGAAGGGTGTGGAGCACAAGGATCACGGATGTGAGTGGGCAGAACACATCGCATTCAGTAGAACTGGATCGAAACACGATTTTGTTTCTTAGCATAGTGAGATTACATCAGATCCTTATAGCCTGTGATCTAAGCTTTCCAACGCATCCAAGCACGCCCAAAACGGAGCAGTAGAGCCCCTGCTACGGCCGTCGAAGTAACCCTTGGTGGAGCCGTCCACCTGGTCTTGCACTCTAGGCAACAGGAGGCGCTTCGACGGTGACCCGTCGAAGCGCCTTTCCTCGCCCAGAAGTCAAGGAGAAGTTCATCCTGGTCAAGGAGATCCTTATGGTCACCTCATTCATGCCTCGGGTGCATTTGGAGGTCGTTGGGGACGAACTCGGATCACTGGCGGTGGATTATCCCGCCACCCATGGCGGGTACAAGATTCCACCCGCCAAACACCCGATTTTCGGGCTAGGCTAACTTTCTGAATACTCACTCAAATCGAGCAATTCAAAGCTCGATCCTGCATGGAAAAATCCAAGGAATTCAAATCTAAAGTCAGATCAGGTGTTCGACCACTCCTCAGTGGTAGAACCAGGGAGTACGATCAACGGCACTCATGGCAAGGGGCACACTGTGTCAACAAACGCCACCAGCCGACTGGAATGGATTTTTGCGCGTGATGCTCGCACGCTTTGCACGACAAAAAAAGAAGTCCGATGTACGGTACAAGCTCCAACGTCTATGTCAGCAGTCTAGCGTGGCGGAGTATACGCGGAGATTCCACAACCGGAGTAGACATCACCCCTCAAAAACTCTGATTCCATTACAACAAAGGCCTCAAGTGAGATATCCAACGAGCAATTTCTGTTTTCGGCATCCATGACAACTCACCCTGGATGATCGCAGTAGTAGAATGGATCGAAAGTACTGAATGCAACACTTTGATCCAGGAATCCTACGACAAGCAACCTCCTAACCACAATTATTGTGGAAACCGAACGAACTAGTCGGCAGATTCCTCCACTCTGATGGAAGTGGACGCCGTCGAACCAGAGAGATACGCGAACCTGCTACAACTGCAGAAAAGTCGGACACATCACTTGCAATTGTTGGAACAAGCAGTAGGCCAAAAGGGGGGGGGAATCGTGGGAAAACGAGTCGGAAAACGACAAAGGGCAGGAGTAAAGGGCACAACTCTTGTTCGCGAGGAGCGATCTACGCCGAATGATAGCCCATCTGGATGGCCTATATCGCTGCCAATGGTTTCTGAAATTACAAAGTTTGACGAGGAGTCTGAGGATGACCAATCAAGGGTATTGCTAAACGTTCAGCCTCGAGGATGCACAATTCGTAGAACAGTACTGGCGTTATTTAATGGAGGAGATTCAGATAGCTTTGTAAACAACGACATGGTACTCAAACTGGGTTTGCAGATCAAACCAGGGGTGTTTGAAGGAAAAACCGTTGACACGAGATTACAAAAAGGGAGACTCCGAGAACCACTACAACTACAAGTTGGAGATCTACAGAATGTAACAGCCTGGAGGTATTGTCCAATGAGCGATCACAAAATCATCCTCGGACGAGATTTTCTGTACCAGAACAATCCACAGGCGGACTGGAACAGTGACAACGTCTACGTGGAGATCGACGGTGCCAAGCGACAACTTCCGCATGCGGGACGGAAGTCGACAGTGGAAGCAAGAGAGGAAGTTGCGGAAGCCAAAAAGCAACGTGTGCAGTCGATACCGCTCAACATGGCCAAGTACGGTATACGACGAGGAGCTCGTGCATGGCTCATTCATCTTTAGCTAATGGGAGAAGCGAAAGTGGCTGCAGGTGACTCATCAATGGCGTCATTAGCCTCATCGGCATCAACGAAGTTGGCGATGGTATCCAAAGAGTTTGTACCACTCATCCAGGAGTTTGTAAACATCTTCCCCAACAAACTCCCAAGAACTTTACCTCCTCAACGAGACACTGACCATCACATGGAACTTAAGTCGGATAGCAGACCTACAGTTCGAGGGGCCTATCGGATGAGCGATCATGAGCTAACCGAGCCAAAAAAGCAGCTCAATGAGATAATCGGTCAAGGGTTCATCCGCCCATCTACGTCACCATACGCCACACCAATACTATTCGGAAGAAAGAAAACTGGTGAGTTCGGATGTGCGTGGATTAACCCGGCATTGAAAGACGCTACAATCATGAACCGCTACCCTTTTCCCCAAGTTGACAAACTTTTAGACCAACTCCAAGGACCCCGAATTTTCGGCAAGATCAACCTACGTAGCGCATATTACCAGATATACATGGCATACAACGATATCGAGAGAACGGTGTTCCGAATCCGTTACGAGCACTTTGAGTTCACAATCATGCTATTCGGACTCACAAATGCCCCAATGACATTTATGGCGGCAGTAAACAACATTTTACGTCCATACATCAATGATTTTGTCTTGGTGTACCTCGACGACATTCTGGTGTACAACTGCACTCCTGAGGAGCACGATGGACATCTTTGAAAAGCCCTCGAAATTTCACAAAGAGAGACAAGTTTTTGGAAAACTCTCAAAATGCGACTTTGGTCGTCGTTTGATCGAGCTTCTGGGTCACGTCATCAACGGCGAGCGGATCACCATGGATCCAAAAAAGGTGGCAGCAGTCTCTAATTGGCCAAGGCCGACCAACGTTTGAGAAATTCAGGTTCTTCTCGGATTCTTTAATTACTACCAGCAATTCGTACGAGAATACACCCGAGTGTCAACGCCTCTTTCCGACCTCACTCGAAAAGAAAACGAGTGGCGGTGGGGAGACAGCAAACAAGAAGCATTCATCGCTTCATGGAACATTTTGACCTTGGTGCCAGTCCTATGATTAGCCGATCAAACGATTGACTATGTCATGGCCACGGATGCATCAAACCAAGCCATTGGTGCGGTCCTGTTGCAAGACCATGGCAACGGCGATCAACCGATCGCCTACATGTCTCAAAACTTATAAAGACTGGAACTCAACTACGCGGTACACGAGAAGGAGATGTTGGCGGTCGTGCACGCGTCCAAGACATGGCGATGCTATGTAGAGTGTCGCCGATGCATCGTGCACACTGACCACCACGCGATAAAATATTGTAAGACACAGCCAAGTCTTAGTCAACGTCAAACCCAATGGTTAGAGCTCCATGAATTCGGGTTTACTATGATATTGAGTACCAAGCAAGCAAAATCAATCCGGCGGACACACTTAGTCGCCAACCACATTTAATGGTCGACGTGGTAACGCTACAACTATATCGAGACCCGTACCTCGAGCGACTGTTCGAACGATGCTACGACCAATACGGGGGGATATGATAAAGCAAAATATTGGTTCAACACATCCTACTGGCGACGACGCTTCACTTACCAAGTGGTCGTTCTCTTCAACAACGAACTTTGTTGTATGCTTGTGGAAGAGTGCCACGATACCGGACCATGTGGACACTTTGGAGAGGACAAGATGTTGAAGAAGCTGGCAAAAAAGCTATTGGTGGGACAAGATGCAATCCGACGCGGCCAACTTCTGTGACGAATGCCAGCGACAAAAATCCCGTGGCACAAGGCCACTCGGCCTTCTACAACCACTCCCTATTCTGACAACACCGTGGGCTGACATCTCCATGGACTTCGTCACGGGATTACAGCTCACACCAAAGGGATCTGACGCAATCCTCGTGGCTGTCAACAGGTTATCCAAAATGTCCCACTTTATCCAGACAACGACCACCATCACCGAGGGAACAACACAGCTATTTCTAAATAACATCGTGCGGCTACATGGCATACCAAGAACAATCACAAGCGACAAAGAAGGTCGATTCACCAGTCATTTCTGGCGAGAACTGATAACTCGCTATGGTAGCAGAATTCAGCCTTCAACGGTGTTTCGTCCTCAAACCGACGGTCAAACCGATAGGACAAATCAAATTCTCGAAGAGCTTCTCCAAATACTATGTGAACCTCATGGGATGGATTGGGCACAGAAACTCCCAACCACTGAAATCGCACATAGTTTCATAGTCTCGACCGCAACGGGAAAAACCCCATTTAAAGTGGTGTAAATTGGAAATAAATTAGGGCTTACAGCCCACAGAAAAGCGAACATGAGCTGTGTGTGTGAGTGGAATGCAAAATGGCAAAAATTTGGCTAAGTCTGGAATGCATAATATGAAAGAACAAGGAGAAAGTACACATGAGCCCCTAACAGGCTTATGTAGTGGCACCCGAAGCTAGCCGCACCAAGCCCCGTCACCCCTGCTGAACCCAAACGAGACATCAGGGTGAACACACACGGAATCCACGATAACATTCAATGGTGGTCTCCTCGAGGCACCGGAACTTCTCGAGTGCCCTGGTCTTGACCACCGAGAAAATACAAGCAGTGCTAGAAAATCTCGGAATCCACGTCCACACATCACGTACGACTTGATGAAAATTGGAAGCACTAAGACAGCCACCGGGTCTCCTTTTCGCACCGGTACAGTCCACCGAATACGCGGGTCTCAACCCACCGAGAAAATTCTCCTAGCTCCCGACAAGCCCACAAGGCTGCCGGAACGCATCAACCGTGTCTCGTTGGCACCGTCGTAGATGCTAGAGAAGTCTCTAGACACTCCGGAGGCCTGTCATGTCGTCACGTCCTCCTCTACCATATACGACGAACGTGGGTATATGGGTAATCCATCGGCATCGGTCGTGACGGGTGGAAGCCACACAAACCAACACTCCCCCTGGATGACATGGCCGTCAACGCAAGAACACACAAATAAGTTGAGGTAGTGAACAACAGCGTATGAAAAACCATGGTCTACACTGGTCAACCACACACATCTGCTACCCATCTAATGTCTCCTCACGACACTGGCACATCATACCAAATGTCCAGTTTAGACCATGAGAAGAGTCATGCGCACGCACACAAACTAGTGTAACGCACATCATACACATCTCAGACGGCAAGTTGGTCTCCTCGTGACACTGGTCGTACCTATGCCAGGATCTCAACCACTATGAGCAATCCAAGAGGTGTCTTTATGCTGACCACAATAGCACCATCAATCAACGCACGGGATCATAGGGGGTCTCCTTGTGACACGAGTGCAACTCACCACGTGTCCGGGTCTCGACCACTATGAGCAAACCAGCTGGCATGCACATGCCACACACAATATGGCCACACACCAAGACACACGATCACATGGTCTCCTCATGACACTGGTACAACCGACCAAGTGTCCTGGTCTCGACCATCAGAGTACTACCATACAACTGCAGTTATGCAGGCAGGTGGCATCAGCCACACAACGACTGCTGCAATATGCTCATAGCAGAGCATGGACCCCTCGCCATGCATCTCCCGTGACGGCGCGTCAGGTCGAGGTCCACACAACACTCCCCTTGCGTAGATGAACCTGGCGGCGATGTTCTCGATGGAGATGCTGATGCCGTAGCTGAACAGATCCTGGACGATGAATCATGTGGTCTTTCCATCATGCAGAGATAGCTCCCCCTGTCATGTACGAGGCGGCTCCTAGCCTCAAAGATGAAGTGGCGTCTCCGGTTACGACTCCTCACGTCACTGCTCCATCACCTGGAGTATACCAGTCCTCGCGTGACTGCCAAGGGTCCCAACTCATAGTCTCTCCTCTATCCGCTCTATCGTGTCGCTTCTATGTACGCCGGAGGAAAGGGAATGGGCGAACAACATGTGAGCGTGGATGAAGTGGTGCAGCTGGCCTCCGAGGCAGGATAGAGCACCCTGAGGCACAGGGCTGAGGCGACGAACCGGATCACCACTCACGGACGAAGGTGACGGTGGAGCAGTGTAGTTGGGTGGATGAATGTGCGTGATGGCAGTAGCAGACGGAGGAGCGATGACGGAGTCAACAGGAACGACGATGGTAAAAACTAAAGGCACGCTCAGCTCTCCTGTGGTAGTGTCTCCATAGAATGTCATACTGAAAGCTGCTATAGGATCCTTCCTCAGTATGGGTGAGCGAGATCCTAGTAGTGGAAAGCTTGTGCCGATAGTACTAGTACTCTCCTCCTCTGAGAATCACTCACGTGCTATCATCATCTCCTATTGTAGCATCACCACACGCTCCTGTAGGTCAGGTAATCTACCTCGGACATGTGGAGGTGGCCCATGCCTGTCTTGCAGGATAAACTCTGCCTCACAGGATGTTCACATGGAGACTGCAGAACTCGTGAGTACATCTCCATCTACATCTCTGCTGCTGAAGACGATGGAGCCGGTACTGTTGCATCTACCTGGGGGTAAACCAAACTCGCAATGTGCTGAGACGATGGAACATCGGATGCAGTTGCAGATGTCACATCCACACCAAACCTTTTGTCTATCATACTAGTAGGAATGAGCGGTCGCATGCCAAGAGAGAGGGAGAAGGAGGAGTCTTCAGAGTCTGTGGAGCATGTGGAAATGTTGTCCGTGCAGGTATTGCCACTCTCAGCGTCGATGTGATCAGCAGGGTCACCAACGAGTGAACACGAGAGGGCAGAATTCAGCTCCTGTTGAGAAAAAGACTCCATTCGCGTGTACAGATCTGCTCCACTATCCTCGACTGTCGCCGTAGTGGGCACAGGTGTATAGGACTCCGACTCGACAATGACCGTCAAGGCAACCAGTAAGCGCAGCTGGGGCTCACGCACCGTCTCGCCGGGAAGGTTGGTCGCTGCCACCTGCTCGATATTGGAGTGAGGATCACCATCTGACTCTGTCATGTGTGTTGCGGCTCCCTCGTGTGTACGGGAACCCACAGACTCTGGGAACATGGCAACACCTCACGTTGAAGTTGGTCCTCATGTAGCACATATGACATGGTGGAGCCTGATGTGTCTGGTACAACACATGTCCCAGTGACATCTCTGAGAACTCCTGCTCTCAAGAATGCCTCAACCTCTAAAAGACCAGCCGACCGACTCTACTCATGAATTGCGACCGTTGTGGGGCTGGTGTGAGTCTCGTACGCCAACACCCCCGAAAATCCATATGGGGCATCCCGATCCACACGATACTCCTGTGCTAGCGCCAGGTCGTTACCGATCAGAGTCGCGAGTGGCACCGTCCACGAACACGGGACTTGCATTCCTCCTGATGCAACCTGTTGTTGCAGAATGTCCGGCTCCCATCCCATCGTAGATGTCGACCTCGATGACATGCACGTCCCAAGCACGCAGACCTCCACCGGATTGGTGTGAGTCTGCTGCACACTCTGCCCCAAAAGTTTGATAGACACATCCCAATCTGTACGGGACTCCTGTGCCACCGCCGGGCTGCCATCGGTTGGAGCCGCGAGTGGCACCACCTAGGGACGCCGTGCCTGCGCTCGTTGTGATGTAACCTGCTACTGTGGGAGATTTGGATCCAACCCGGATGTGGAAGTCGAGGTCGAGGACACGCAAGTCTCCACCATGAACGCCATGTCGGGATCAGACTCCATGTCATGTGTTGTCGCCGTATCGTCTGAATCTGCTTGAGCTACCCTACTGCCTGATGATTTCGATTATCTAGAGGTCGCTAATTTAGAAATCTTTGATTTTGGCGTCGGGTTTATATCCTTGGTGTTTCTTTAAATTCGTCGAAAATGGGGGGGTGCTTGTTTAAATTCGGCGAGGGGTCCGTGTCAATTTCTTTTATTCGGCGAAGTCGGATGGCCGTTCGACGGATGGCCGCCGTCGTGTCACATTCACGCTGAGCCACTAGTGAGGAATGCCTGGGCCAAGTCAAACTTCCCTAGGGTTTTCGATCCCGTGTTTCAGCGGGCAGCAGCACCGTACGCTGGGAAATTGCTTTTCCACACTGATGAGGTCGAGGAGGAGGATGTCGTCGTGTAGTGTCTTTAATGAAGTTATTTTGTCTTTTTTACTCTCCGCTTCTTTGTCCCTCTCGAGCCCTCACATATGTCTTTCGCCGAATTCGAACTTGTCGCACGACTGCCTGAAAAAGACTCGAAAAAAAGACAGAACAGGACACGTAACATTATAAGACATCATAGAATGCCCTAAAATGAAAATGTTATAGTAACACTTTAAATTCGATTATGAAGCGTCACAATCAATTACATGCCTGTTTAAATTCGTTCAAATGTTCAATTCGGCAAAATTCAATCACAAAAAAAAAGTTAAAATCGACATCATCAGGCAGTAGGGTAACGCTCAGGCACCATGGCCCGGTGCGAGCGAGGATCCTATCGCTACAGTTACAATAGGCAACAGGAAACAACAACAAAAGCCGAGGAGGTGGAGGATGTATGAAAACGGGCACGAGCACGGCATGCAGAGTGTTGACGTTGACGCTGCGGTGACACATGACTGGAACGACTACGTGAAGGCATGCCATCGCGTGGTGGCATTGTGATCACAAGAGAGTGGAGGATCAAAAGGATGGTGGTAGCCTGGGACTGGCTGGTAGGTGGAGCTGAAGGAACACCATCGAATGAGGAAGGAGGAGAGGATGAAGGAGATGTGATCGAAGAGGTCATCAATGGACTAGTAGCAGAAGCATGTTTGGTGACGACGAGGTCACAAAGCCGCTGCACCATCTGTCTCGGGCCATGGATCTCGGCGAATATGGTCGCCAGAGGTCCAGCTAGGGGATCTACCAACGCTCGTAGATCTGTATGTTGTGGAAGACATAGGCTGAAGCCGAGGTGGATGCCAGTCGCGAAGGCGCGTCCATCAACGACGCCAACCACAATGTCCATCACCATAGTAATAGCAGGCGAATGCACTGGAAGCAAGCTCAAATGTCTACGCACTCATCTCGTGCGCTGGACGATGGATAGGTGCCAAGGGCACCTACTCCCGGCGGTAAACACCAAGCTTTAGGAGAGGATGAGACTAGTAGGTACTGTCACTCCCGGAGGTCACGGCGTCGGGGTCAGCAAACGTAACTAGACGTGATGAGCTGCACCACTATAGTACACCTGGAGAATGGAGTTTGACTAGCTACGGCTACAATTGCTACTGCCACTAATGGAGCGAAGACTGCTCCAAGAACAGAAGTGGTGGCAGCGACAGGTGTAGCTGCTACTCCAAGCGATAGACATCCAAGCCCTCGGAGATGACAAACTCGAATCCGCCGTTGATCCTACGGAGTGAAAGGTGTGCACCAATCCACGTGCCCCAAGGAGACGCCAGTCCACGACGCGTCTTGAAATGGAGATCGCCACCGATACACAATCCGTTGTTGGCTGGGAAGGCGAAACTGCAAGCGTTGATACAACCGCCTCACTATGTAGTCGTTGGAACTCCGCCCGTCACTATTATTGCTGCTACGAAAGCTACTATTGTTGCAATGGTAGTAGTTGTATGATTTTCTTTTCTTCTATGTTCTGCCTTTGTTTTCTCTTGTCCACAGCCCCCTCCTTTTTTTACCCTCTTTTTTCACTCTTCCCTCTTATCACCCCCAACCACCCCCCGTTCCCCTTTTTTCTCAACTTCCTCCTGAACCCGCAGTTTTCACGTGATCCGATTCTGGAGTGCCCCCTCAAAATGGGGCAGGTCAGGAGGGGGGGATAAAAAAAGAGGGGGTGATTTTAGGTCGCCCCCCTTCGCTCCTTGCTCGCTCGCTAAAAAACATCGAGCGAGCACGTAAGCGAGTGAGCGAGTGAAGGGGAGGGGGAGGTCCACCCCTCTCTCCGTCTGTCGGCCGTTGCGGTCGACGGGGCTGATGGGCCCCTCCGAGGGACCCCTCGGATGGGGTTTGACGGGGCCCTTTGAGGGCCCCCTCGAGAGGGGGAGGGGGCTCGAAGGGCCAACGGGCCCCCTCTGAGGGGCCCTTTAGTGGGGGCTGGAGGGGGCCCCTCCGAGGGGAATCCTTGGAGGAGGGATGCAAGGCCCTCTTGTAGTAGTAGTTGCAGTGGCAAGTGCAACTGCAGCGGTTACGGCTACTACTGCCGTAGCTTCCGCTACTACTAATACATCTGCTACTCTACGCATTAGTAGCTGCTACCACTGCATGCTGAAGCCTCCGCCGCTATTGTTACTGCTATTCTACACAACAGCAATTGCTATTACTTGCTACTGCCGCCGCTGCTACTTGCTACTATCGCCACTACTCCTTTCTTTCGTCGTTGCTACTACTGTTGTATACTACTACTATTACCGTCACTACTTCACGCTACTGCTGCTGTCTTTGCTACTGCAATGGCTGCTGCTACTACTACTATGTACTGCTATTGCTGTCGCTGGTGCTATAGCAGCTGATGCGCTGCTACAGCTACAATTGTTGCTTCTGCAACGCAACACAACGGCTGCTGCTATATCTGCTACCTGTGCAGCTACTACGAATGCTAGCAATGGCCGCTGCTGATGCTACTGCCGCCGCTGCTGCAGTTGTTGTGATCAGTTGCTATGCCGCCACTACTCCCGTTACCCGGCACTGCAGACGCCGTGGCTGGTACGTCTACCACTACTATTGTTGTTGCCGCCATAGTCACTAATGCAGGTGAGCGCGGCTCATTGCCCCTGTGGCTTTCACGTGCAGTCGCTTCGCGCTCCCTCACGTTGCTGCCAGCGTGGCGCCACGTGGCCCGTTCTCTTTGCGTTCCGCCCACTACTACTGCTTTTGTTACTTACACGCCCCCCTTTGCTTTGATACCAAATTGGATGTAGATAAGGGCATGCAGGCCCACGCAAAAGCGAACATGAGGTCTGTGTGTAAGTGCAATGCAAAATGTAAAAACATTGGCTAATTTTGGAACGCATGATATGAAAGAACAAGGAGAAAGTACAAATGAGCCCCTAGCGGGCTTATGAAGGGGCACCGGCAGCTTGCTACACCAGGCCCTGTCACCACCGGTGAACCAAAACGAGCCAGTGAGGAGAACACAGTACGTAGACCACGATAACAATCAACGGTGGTCTCATCAAGGCACCGGAAGAGCTCTCCAAGTGCCCGGGTCTCGACCATGGAGAAAATACGAGAAGTGTTAGAAAATCTCAGAATCAGCGTCCAGACATCACGCACGACTTTTCGAATATCGGAAGCACTAATACAGCCATCGGGTCTCCTCGTCGCACCGGTACAGTCCATCGAGTGCACGGGTCTCAACCCACCGAGAAAATCTCCTAGCTCCCAAGAAGCCCACAAGGCTGTTTGAATGCATCGACAGCGTCTCGTCGGCATTGTCGTAGATGCTGGAGAAGTCTCAGGACACTCCGGAGGCCCGTCGTGTCGTCACACCCTCCTCTACCATATACCACCAACGTGTGTTTATGGGTTATCCACCAGCATCGGTCGTGAAGGGTGGAAGCCACACAAACCAACAGTGTATGGCAAAATTCTCGTCACACCAGATGGACTTCTGAGTCGCAGCAACATCCTTGTAGTCGACTATCAATGCCGAGAATTCACCACCATCCGAGAGGAAACACGACAGACCCTCTCGAAGAATCAAGCAGCAATGAAGCCAGCAGTTGATCGACATCGCACGGATGACATCTTCACCGCTGGCGACAAAGTCCTCCTCGGCTTTGCGAAGATCAAGCTTCGAGGATCCCACTGTTTAAAGCTCAAACCTTGATGGTTGGGACCGTTTGAGATCGAGCGCATGTAATCTGTGACTTAATATCCCTGACACTATGCAAGTTCATCTGGTGTTCCATGTCAGCAGACTGAAGCACTATCGAGACCCAAAGAGAGAATTTCCCTGGCATATATGTCCCTCCTCCACCTCTAGTTGAAGTGGACGAAGACACAGAGTACGTCATCGAGGACATCCTGGCCATCGACGATGAGTCAAGACGATAGAATATCCCGTCAAGTGGCACGGCTACGACGCTGCGCACAACAGCTTGGAACCCTACGACAACCTCCGAGACGTCGATCATTTGATCAACGGCTACTACCGCCGTCTGTGGGCCACATTTGTACGCGCGTCGGGACATTGCGGCCAAAAGGGGGGGGGGAAGTGTTGCGTACCAGACGTACATGAGTCCCTAATCTTCTTGAGTGGGCATTTCTATTATTACGCAAACAGCCCATCGCGTCATAAGGACTGCGATATTCACTCCGACGGCCGAGGGGAAACAGGCCAACTACCCCGCCCTCAGTGGATATTCCCGAACCTTCCGATAGCTTTGACCATTCTTGCGAACCTACGAATAGAAGTATCATGACCTTTCGGTCGACTTCTCGATACAATAAGATGAATACGGATTTATATACATGCATCGCGCATCTTAACCGTCGATTCTTAAAGACCCCCGACTTCTCAGCGGACCTTCTCGAATCCGACCACTCACGACGCGACTCCACATGCGTCGCTCGACAATCGACCCAGTGACCCGCACTATGCCTCACTCGTAACTTGGCAATGTATGAAAATGTTCGATCATTTCGACACTTTTTGTTGAAGTACACTTACCGCTAATTATAAATTAATCACTTATCCCAAATTCTAAATCATGTTCTGCTTCGCAACTTCTACCTGTTCACCATCTACGCTGAGTTCGGCATAACATAACTACGGTAACCCATGGAGTGAATCGATGCTCTCAGATCTTCTCGTTGAGAGGGCTTTGCGTTTACGGCCCGCGGTTTGGGCGCTCTTTTTGAGTCGTGACCCTTTTCAGCGAGCGGCCCGATTTCGCGACGCCGCGAGGGTCACGTTCTCGAGGCGTCCACGCGAAATCGCGTTTTTAACGGGCCTGGCCCTTCGTCTAAACAGGACCACGGGAAATTTCCAAAACACCACACGGTAGAAGAGAGGTACTGTCCAGCGCCACCATTTCATAAATTAGATACGTACATGACAAGTTATCAGATTCTACATTTTACTCTGCCATGCTTTCTGATTTTCGAATGAAGATAAGCAACGGATATTTTGTGCGACGACAACATGCCACAAGGGGCATATGAGAGGAAATTATATATTCCGAAAACAAGAGGGATTTTATTTTTGACCTACGTACACGAGTACCTAATACTTACGCGTGGGTAATTTTGTCATTTATTCCATGGATCACCACGCGATGACCTTTAAAGAAGGTGCGCGACCAGAGGAATGGGGTAACCGAGAGAGGGGGAGGTGGACAGGTTGCTTCATAGAGCGGTGGAAGGCAATGATGACTTTTGCACTAAAGAAGAAAGGGTCATTTTGCCTTTGCTTAAACGACTTCGTGAAGAATTATCATTAATTATGAATCGATATAGGTATACATATCAAGAGAGAAAAGGATGTAGGAATATGTATACATCTCGATTTAGAATAGGTATATATCGACATAGATATAGAAACATATATATAGATATAGATATAAATATGGATATAGATATAGGTACATAAAGATATGGACATAATTAAATAAATAGATATGCATATAGATATAGGTGTAGATATATGTAAATAAAGATATAGCTATACATATAGATAAATATATATGTACATGTAGGTATAGATACAGATATAGATGTAGATATAGATATCGATATAGATATGGATATAGATGTAGATGTAGATATAGATATAAATTTAGTCATAAATATGAATATCTACATAGATATAGATACATATCTATAGATATAGATAAATTTATAAATTTATATCCAGATATAGAAACATATATATAGATATGGATATAAAGATAGATATAGATATAGGTACATAAAGATATGGATATAATGAAAGAAATAGATATGCATATATATATAGGTTTGGATATATGTAAATAAAGATATAGATATACATATAGATGTAGATATATTTACATGTAGGTATAGATATAGATAAAGATGTAGATATAGATATCGATATAGATATGGATATGGATATAGATATAGATTTAGATATAGATATAGATATGGATTTTGATATAGATGTAGATATAGATATAAACTTAGACATAAATATGAATATCAACATAGATATAGATACATATCTATAGATGTAGATACATTTATAAATTTAGATCTATATCTATATCTACATCTATTTCCATATCCATATCTATATCTATATCTACATCTATATCTATGTCCATATTGATATCAATATCTATATTTACATCTATATTTGTATCTATACCTACATGTACATATATCTTTATCTATATTTATAGCTATATCTTTATTTACACATATCTAAACCTATATATATATGCATATATATATTTCTTTAATGATGTGCATATGTTTATGTACCTATATCTATATCTATATTTATATCTATATATATATGTTTCTATGTATATCGATATATACCTATTCTAAATCGAGATTTATACATATTCCTAAATCCATTTCTCTCTTGATATGTATACCTGTATCGATTCATAATTAATGATAATTCTTCACGAAGTTGTTTAAGCTAAGGCAAAATGACCCTTTCTTCTTTAGTGCAAAAGTCACCATTGCCTTCCACCGCTCTATGAAGCAACCTGTCCACCTCCCCCTCTCTCGGTTACCCCCTTCCTCTGGTCGTGCACCTTCTTTAAAGGTCATCGCGTGGTGATCCATGAAATAAATGACAAAATTACCCACGCGTAAGTATTAGGTACTTGTGTACATAGGTCACAAATAAAATGTCTATTGTTTTCGGAATATATAATTTCCTCTCATATGCCCCTTATGGCATGTTGTCGTCGCACAAAACATTTGTTTCTTATCTTCAGTCGAAAATCAGAAAGCATGGCAGAGTAAGATGTAGAATCTGATAACTTGTCATGTTTGTATTTAGTTTATGAAATGGTGGCCCTGGACAGTACCTCTCTTCTATTGTGTGGTGTTTTGGAAATTTCCCGTGGTCCTGTTTCGACGAAGGGCCACGGCCCGTTAAAAACGCGATTTCGCGTGGACGCCTCGAGAACGTGACCCTCGCGGCGTCGCGAAATCAGGCTGCTCGCTGAAAAGGGTCACGACTCGAAAAAAGCGACCAAACCGCGGGCCGTAAACGCAAAGCCCTCTTCTCTTTGACTGAAGCTCTGAGAGCATCGTCTTCACTCTTTGAGCGTGCAGGCACATCCCATGAATTAGGGTATGGTTGGATTGCGTCGCACAACCGTGAGAAGTCATCCAGCTGCCCACGGGCGCACTACGTGAGCCTTACCCAAATCGCACAACCGTGCGATCGAGCGTCCGCGCAAAATTCGAGGACAGCCACCGGACGTACGACTTCCGCGGTCGCACACGCAAGACAGAACGCTGAAATGGACGTCGCACAGGATTCGAGGACAGTACGGCCAATGCGACGCAATCCAAACGGACCCTTAGGTTGTCTCACACGCAGTAACAGGACCTCCATTTCTGCGACTCGGATGATTCTGCATGCGAGTGTGTTTGGATAAAGATTCCTCTAGCTGCTTGAGGAGGACTGCTTTGCAAACTCAGCGAGTTTGCCGGTGGGCCTCTTCCCCCTCCCGCCCGTCCTCGACGGTTAGGACAGTATGGAGAAGCTCATATCGTTCTAACTTGAGGTTGGGGGGGTGGGGGGGGGGGGGGGGGGGGGGGGGGGGGGGTGGTGTGGCGTGGCGGATGATCATCGTCACATGCCCACTTGTGGAATGTCGCGTCTCACGCGGGTTATGCGCTCTTCTGCGGCAAGATTTAGCTGGCTAAACGAGGCCCGTCAACCCGCATCGAATGCGGGAACACAATCAAGGATACTTATTTATGATTCGAAATCCATTGTAGAGTCCCGTTCACTATTCCATTGAAGGTCTTTATCCATAAAAATCTCAGAACATCAATTCGAATACGAGCATGTATGCAATCCTTCCTTTCCGTATAGGCCTCATTCCGCTTTAACCCCTGATTTGGCCTCCAAAATTTCTCCTGGCTATTCATGGCACAAAGTTTACTCGGCACTTGAAACAAAACAAAATCGCACCCACTTTTCCAACTTCATGTGACATCTTGCACACTGTGCACACTATTTCGAACACATTAAGCTACACCGATCAAATCAAAAAATGATTATGAAAGAGTCATTATGCAAAAAGTATCTCTTAATTTTCATTGTTTTCACTTGACATTACATTTCAGCCTATGTTCATTATTCCTTTACATGACCAAAACTCCAAACTTTATTTTTTGTTGAAAATTAGTCACGTTTTTGATACATGAATCACAAGGTGTGTCATTTATGTCCACTTAAGAATCTTTTCATTATGTCTTCACACATGTGGCCGCTAGTCTTTTGTATACATCACAATCAATTGATTCTGGCAAGCCACGGTCGTATAATGTGCTAGTTCGTAATGCAAACCAGCACATCACGTGACCGCCCCTAGGCCTACCGACCCATTTGAGGACTATTTTTCTCGTTCGCTGCGTGAAAAAGCAAAACAATTTGTGATATGCCACTTTTCATTGTGTGCCCCTCCATTTTGCTCACCGTGCAACGGTTGTGTGCATTAAAAAAATGCGTGTGGATGATCGCATAGTAGATCACATGCTAGAATCACGCAAGCGAGGCGAACGAGGTCAGCCCATTTTTTAAGATCTTGTAATAGTTTGAACAAAGTAACCAGATACCGTTAGATATTCTGATCTTCTGATGTATGACTAAGAAGCTTTATAAAGAGATAATGTTTTTTACAAGTGTTTCTAAAGAGGCTAAGACTCTTAATTTGGAAATTAGTTTTGAAGAGAGGATGCATTATATAGCTTTGGTGTTTGAAAGAAACACGTTAGTTCAATAAGAAAATGTTGGAATAAGAACCCAATGGTTATTCTTCATGGACAATGACTTTTAATGTTTGTATCAGCAAAGATAGAAAGACGAGATCGTGTGAATAATGTAAAGGAAGAGAATAAATACTTTTTGACTTTAAGATAGATCCCAGGTTTACTCAAAGGAGGAAAACAACTGCTAACTTTTCTAGAAGAGAGACTAGCTTACATAATTGGTATCTGATGTCAAGACTTACGGAAGGTGTATGGGTGAATTTAGACTAAAACTTAAGGGGCAAGGCGTGGATGGTGGAATCTGAAACATGTGTAGAAATTTGTAGATCACATGGTGTAATACATGAAGATTCCCCTCAGCCAACTACAGAATGTTGCCACAAGTTTAGAATTGTGGACCCACAAGACGCCCGCCCTGGATGCCTTGAGACTTAATCTAGAAAACAGACCTGGAGTAGACTATTGAAAGAGCCACTAGCTTGCACTAAAGAAGGCGATGGCCTTTGTAAGGGGTGTGTCCTAACGCATTGGCTTATAACATTAGAGGTTGAGGCTTGTTGAGGTAGACTCTGGAGGAAACACAAGGGATATAAGGTTTAAGCTAATGTGTGGAGCCATGTCGAGGCATATGATTATCTTTGAAGGCATACCAAGACATGGTAGCTTGAGTGATATGAGCCCATTTAAGTAGTCCTGGGGAAGGCCTCCTTGGAGGCTCTTGCCTTGTAAGTTAGTGGTAGTTGCATAACCAACTACGTGGTTACATAACCACCTAGGCTAGCTGAAACGTCAATTGAAAGATGAAGGGTTATTGACAACTAAAAGGTTGCCAGAACTTATACGAGGTCATTGCCTCCAAGGGCCTCTTAGGGCATCTTAAACATTGTGAAGGCAAGGATGTGAGCCTTGCCTCCATCCATTTAAGAAGGTGAATTTTTTATTCCTCCAAAGTAGATCAAATGCACCACAAAAGGCATTTTAGCCAAAACTTGCCATCAAATTGGGTAAATAATGACAACTGGAAGTTTCCACCATTTGCAATGTACATCATGGTTGTGCTCACAAACATTATTTATTCATCCATGAATATTACCCTGGATTGCATGATTGGAAAAATGGAAGCAAGGCCAATGAGGTCATTCCAATTTTCTCCCCCTAACCCGAGGCCTCTTAAGTAAAGCAAAATTTGTAAGTATACAAAGAGATTAAAAGAGAGAGCGGGGAAGAGGGCAAGAGAGAGACATGCAAAGGACAAGAAATAATAAACACATAGAAAGATAGAACAATCATGAGCATATAATTCGCTTTCAACTCTCATCCTACATTTTTTCTTCAAAGGAGAATTATCAACATACAAGATCTTATATGTGTCTTTTTCTCACAATAAATGCAAGCGTCAGTGACTAAGGATTTCTTTTGATCTTGCCAGCATACTTTGGTGGAGTGTCATAGTGGGAATACTAGGTAGAAATGTTTCCTTAGTACTCAACTCGTTTGTGGTGTTCATCCAAAGTATGATTTTGAAATCGTGGTCCTCTAGTATTGTTTTCAAAATTTCTTGGAAGTAAGAATCATTTCTTTTTTGCAGAAGTGGGCATTGTAAAATTTTTCTATGTAACCTTTTTATATTGTTGATTAGTTTTGAGAATGCTGAGTATTAGAAAAATAACCTTACACTCTACTATTTGGTCTTAGTCCTCATGAAAGTGACGTTTGACTCATTATGTGAAGAGCGCTTGGGTACACGATAACAACTTAACATTTTGTGTTTTAGTGTGAAACAACCAAGTTTCATTTTTCCATCATAAATGACACTATTCTCCGCGATTTGGGAGAGTTACATTATTTTTCACTACTCGGCATGAATAAATTTCATAAGGAATTAAAGTTTAGCCATGCACTAAATGAGGTAGACAAAGCACACTGAATCATTTTGTACATGGTTTAATTCAAGAGAGCTTGCAACATCAAGCACACTCTAATGTACCCAAACAACCGTTTTTCCCCCTTGTACGACACATCAGTTTTTTCGTTATTGGAAACATGTTGACTTGTGTGGGGACCTGAAGGTTAAAAAAGTAAAACATTGAGTTCTCAAATTACACGTGGCTTGAGTTCACGCTCGAAGGACCTGAATGGGATATGAGCCACTTGGAGGACTAGGGATGGAGAGAACAAGAGTGTGGGAGGACAAAATATAGGCAAAATCAAGCGGATGGTTTGTCAAATTCTCAAAACATTTAAATTGCAGTTGATGAAGTAGTGCATCAAAGCCTTACACAACATGCATATGGACGACCGAAGAGTGGGGTTTCACATTCTTGGTCATGGCGGTATGATAGAGTTAGAGACGTAGAATGTGTCATTCTTGGATTTCTAGGATCACTTGTAGCCAAGGGACATAACCTCAAGATTTATTTTTAATCATGCTTGATTGTTGCACATGTTGTAGCAAATGTGCCATTTTTAATTTAAATGGTATTTAATTATATTTTTTGGGTTTTGGGAGCTCGTGATAATGTCTCCAGGAGTTGAGGTATAAAACAATATGTGTCTAGAGTCTTATTTGATTATATACTGAATTCATGCCATAGGCAATGTGGATTGCTATAATGAGAGATCCATTCTGTCACTCCTTGAATCTTACAGGCTGGTGGGGTCGTATTTTCATGTGGCGGTGCCACGTGGAACGATGGGGTTTAAGGATGCATTTTTAAAAAAATGCCACATGATGTCTGTTTGTGGCACTGTTCCTTTCAGCCAAAATGGCAGAGGCAACCATTTCCCACTCTCATTGGACTACATTTGATGAGGGCCTAAGTTTTGGGTTCAATCATTTGTCGCAAAATAAACCATGTCTGTTGAATTGGCATCAGGGGTAAAGCTTCCAAGCCTTATTTTGGTATATCTCATAGTTCGTTAATTGTCAAAGATATCGCCAGTTGTCGTTTCAGCAATTACATTGAGATTTGTTTTTGGAATCATTTTTTCAAACGTCGCCTGATCAACGGAGAGGGCATGATGGCCGAGAGGTAGGAGATCAATCTCCTGAGAGAATCAAACCAAGAGCCGAGGGTTCATACAAGCAAAGAGCTTGGATGAGCCCACTGAAAAGAAGGGGGTTCGCAAGAGAATGGCCCTTACATGCCGTATAAGCCCCTTGAGTGAGAACCAGCAAGCCCAACACTAAAAACACTGTTCTTTTGCTCAAGGGGAGGAGGAGAGTGGTCTCCTCTCCCCCTCACCTGCAGGGAGGAGACACCCCCCTCATTTTGGTCCATAAAAGTAAAGAAGAGGAGTGGGCGGACTCCCTTTCCCCAAAGCTCCAACATTATTTACGATTCCAAAGGGAAGGAGAGGGATGGACTCCCTTCCTCCCACCTTTAGCACGAGCTGATCACACGGACGGGGAGGAAAAGGACGATCTCCCTCTCTCGCGCTTCATGGCACTGATAAGGCCAAAGGGGAGGAGAGGAACGAGAGTTCCTCCCTCCCTCATATTCCATGGCGTAGGTAGCGCCAAAGGGGACGGGCGAGGGGAGAATTTCACCCCTCCCATCAATGGTGCCAATTGCGCCAAAGGGGGCAGGTGAGGGTAAAATTCCCCTCCCTTGTCTATGGAGTTGACGATGCCAATGGGGATGGGTAAGGGGAGACTCCCCCCCACTCATCCATGGAGTGAACAATGCCAAGGGGGACGGATGATGCGAGATTCTCCCCCTCCCTCCTGATCCATGGTGTTGACGACGTCGAAGAGAAGGAGGGGTGGATTGCCTACTCTCCTCCTTGTTAGAGGTGGTAAATACTTTGCTAGTTTTTCTGGTCAAGCTGGCATAGTCGATTTTGGAATTGAAGGAGCCTACAAGGAGCTACGGAATGTTTCTGTACAAAATTCCCAAGTTCAAGGACGGAGATCTTCTCGGCTTGTAGAGGCCAGACTTTAATTTTGACTTCTAGGTCCATGGGGGGGAATGGACCCTAGAGTTGTAAAGTATCGTGTGCTGCATGCACACCATGGTTGTGCATGCCTGTTGACCAAGACTAGTTAGTAGCTATGTACTGCGACTACGCATTGCTGGGTCTTGGGCTAGGTCCAGTCAAAATGGGACTACACCTCACTGGGTAGTGTAGACCGCCTTGCATAGGCTCCTCCATAAGCGCAGCTCAGCAATCACATGCAAGGCCTAGAGTGGGGACCGCTCTACATCAATGCATTTATGCATCACAACATGCATGCCTTTAGCCACATGCTCAGCCAGAAGTGGGGATCACTCTACATTAGCACAACCATGCACGACTTAACAACAGGAACTATTGGAGGGGCTATTGTCTATAAGAAGGTTCCCAGGCTAGGAATCTTCCCACCTGTAGTCATAAGGTTCTACCAGCCTAGAGTGTTGACAAATTCCCAAATGTCTTCTATGAAATGTGGCCAGCTTGGCAGTCCTCAGGAAACAACTCATTCATCACTCAAGGTATCCGCCTGTAGAAAACAACAACAGCCTCCACTAGTCCCACACAGCACCCAAGGCCAAGAATCTGCAGGTAATCTTCTTTAGACCATAGTATGCCTTATAGTAGTCTACCAGCCTGGGCAGGAGAACACCCCTAACAACTTGAAGGCCTGACTACCTCACTCAGGTGGACAGACTACGTCCAAGACTCAAGCTACTCTGTTAGAACTATCTTGCTAGACAATGCCCACTTGTGGGCTAGGAGTTGTGTCTATATGTGAGAGTCTAAAGTTAAGGCTCTAGCTGAGTTTATTTTACTATATTATCTATTATACTAAAGTTGTGATCAACTGCAGTCATTAAGATCCAGCATCCTCCCAGTCTAAGCTTTTCATTCTCTTTGTTGTTTCTTTCGAAGCACAACGGTCCCAATAGCAAGAAACCTAACCCATGCTACACCCTTCAAACATCAACTTAGTATCAAAGCAAGGTCAGTGCTGACAACATTTACAGTGTGAAACCTAGCTGTTGAGTCCAGTTGCCTATGCTAGGAATGAACTAATGTCTTCAAGCGCCCAAGGTGGGATACAACCTCCAAACGTCAGAGGCAACGTGGATAACATTAAAAACATGGAGATGTTGAATTCAAGTGCAAAAGTTTCACCTCTTAATGAAAATTCTATCCCACATGACCAAGGATGCCATGTGGTAAAGAAGGCATAACGTAAGGCAGAAGAAGCACAATGCTTGGCAGATGAAAAAAAATTCATGGCACAATGAAACACAGCTACGCGCCAGGTTGTGGAGTAAATAACCATGGAATTAAGGCAGAAAATTGGTGCGTAAGAGCTACTCCGCCAACAGGACTAGCTCACACGTAATGCTTACATGAATCAGTTTAAGTAGCAGATGGAATGGCTATAGTATCAAAATCAGCTATAATAGGAACAATTACAACTGTAGGAACAATAGTAAGAGAAGTAGTTTAATCATGCCCAACAAGCTTTTCAAACATCATTAGCACGCCTACCTAAGCCAAGCCCTCCACCAGTCATGTAGTAGCGTATCATTCCTCCGTAAGTACCACGAATGGCACCAGCACAAGTAGGAATACAGTAGAAATTTCTAGCCCAACAACCACAGGTTCCATAGGGCATGCCCACGACGACACAATTTCAGCCATCTCCTTAAGCACCAATGCTTCAAAAATGCATGGGGAAACCTCATCCAACAGTGGAGCCTGTGTTTCAGCCACAACCTGTAGTAGCAAACGTGCAACAATTTCACACAACTAACCAAACATCTCCAACACAGGGCGTTAGGTACCTGGGGTTAGAAGACATCGTGCCAGCGGTAGCAACCTTTCTTCATCTGTACAAGATCAAGATTGACAAGTATTATTACGAGAACTTTCCATGCTCGGTCCACAAGTTCAAAGTAGTGGCCTAGATTCATTGAATCTGGAAGTCCTACTTTGGCTACTACGTTCCTCCTCCCCAAGGATATCCACCTTGCAGTATGTCGGAGTTCAACCACTTCATGCAAGTTGCATACATGGTACTTGACAACGAGCTATTTCCTCGTATTGAGCAAGCTATTTGCATGTACAAGGCAACAACTGAGCCAACTAAACATGCATTGTCCTATATGCTATGGACCTACATGTTAGGCGACTCCACTTTCAACTTATCTCCTAACAAAGCTTTCCCACATCATCCTTAGTAGCTTGAGGGACATTGAGAGCTACATGGATAACACAAAATAACCATACGATCAACTTGCTATTCAGAATAACCCATCTCTGAGCCAATGTTTGTAACCTTCTTACTAAACGACCTCTCTAGGGACTGGGATAGCATAAAAAAATTTCTCAAATTCAAGCCTTAAGAAGAATTCATAGAGACATACGCCTCCAAGATGGTATTGATACAACAACAAGACCGCCAAATTACAAGTGAAAAAGCACGCATGTTTAGCAATGCAACTTACAAGGATGAAGCAGAAAGAGAGCCTCCTAATCCTTGTCAAACAACCATGTAGTGATGAAGTCAGCATACTCCCATGAGTCCATGTGCTTCCTCCCAAAGACAATCACACACAATGCGGCAGACCATTTGACCGGATGACGTCCTGATATCACATGCCATTATTACAAAATGAAAGGCTACATAAAAAAATATTGTTTGAAGAGATTGTGCAATAGGGGGAAAGGGAGGATTCAAAGCAATTTCAAGGGAAATAAGCGAGGGGGATAGAAGAAAGAGAGTGGAGGAGAAGAGAGTAAAATGGGTAATCAAGAGTCAGACAAGAAGGCAAAGGAGGATGGCAAAGGGCAACATTTTGACTACACAACATCTGTGTTCCAATCAACAAACAGTCAGAGTGACAAGCTTGTTTTCTTGCCATATTTTTGGTATGTGGACTTTGGGTATACCGCGCATATCACATAAAATAAACCCTGCGCCTACAACTAAGAGTCTTCTGATCAGAGCTCTATGACAGTCGCCAACAACAAGCAAGTGCCCGTGCTCGGCATGGATATGATGACCGCAATAGGGTATAATGGAGCACAGGTCAAGTTTGGTAATGTCCTTTACATACCTGATATTGCCGTTAACCTCATCTCCCTTAGCCAAATCATGAAGAGAGGAGCCTGCATCATCAGTAACGGTAAACATGTCATGCACAAAATCCATGAAGGAAAAACCTTTGTAGAAGGTCAACTCCTTCCTGATGGCATGATTGAGTTGGAATTCAGCGCAATCACTCAAGATGAGACGGATTCCCCATTTGCAGTAGCAAGTTAATACCAACCAGAAAGTATAGATGCTATGCTGTGGCACGAGAGGCTTGGCCACATCACCAATCAGTTGGTGGAATCGATGGTAAAGAAGGGCCATGTCAATAGCCTTGACAATAAGAAAAGTCGCCAAGGCAGAATTGACCCTTGTGAGGACTGCGTTTGTGGCAAGTTGCCACGACAAATGTTTCCTCTTGCGAGCAAGTGCAACATCAGCCAAAAGCTGAAATTGGTTGACATCGACATCTACGGACCGATCTCCTTAGTTACAGTCTATGGTGGACAGTGTTACTTCCTCATCTTTGTGGATGATGCAACAAGTTTTCTTTCGAGATACATTCTCCAAACTAGAGATGAAGTACCAACCTACTTCTTCAAATGACTGGCAATAGCGGAGAGGCAAAGCAATAAGAAGTTACAAATCCTATGCTCTAGTAATGGTGGCAAGTACACCAGCATAGAATTCATGTCTTTGCTTGAGGACATGGGCATCTTGCAGCAGTTCTCAGAACAATATACACCGTAGCATAATGGTGTCGTAGAAAGGGCAAATAACAGTATTCGGGAGACGTTCAAACCCATGCTGCTATGCGCATAGTTGGAAAAATCTTGGTGGCTGTATACTTTGAGGTAAGTAGTTTGGATGTGGGATCGTGTACCGCATATGACCTTACCTAACACGGCTCCATTGGAAGGATGACACGACTAGAAGCTGGACATCACCATGCTTTGGACGTTTGGCTGCATGGCTCTTCTTCACGTCCCAAAGGAACATTACAAGCTTGTAGTCAAAGCAACTTGGGGCATGCTTGTTGGACAAAGCCCAAACATGAAAGATAGGGATTTATAGAACATGAAAAACCAATGAAACATCACAATTTGTGAAAAAATCACACGTCAAGAGTGGGAAGCTAAGCGCTCAATCGCTCTAGACCTCCTCAAGATATTCTATGACTTATTTGTGGAGTCAATCCAAGGGAAATCAGTAAAGTGTGATCCACTCACCACAATGAATATGGAACAGGCCAGTGAAGAGGCGGTGCACGCGGGTGTGCCCCTCATGATTGACCACAATGAACGCATCTCCACTTATAAGGAGATGGTTGTTGTATGCCATGGCAAACTCCGTCCCGTGATGATGCAAGATGGTGTGGAGGCAACAAGGCTAAAGAAGCACGACACTACAATTAAACAGTGGCACTTCACATGCCTTTTGTAGTAGCAGATGGAAGAAAAATACAAGGAGGATGGAGCAAAATGTGATATGGCAATTACAGCATGCACGGTATATGTTGAAAATGATGAGGTGCATGCAAACTACACAACAACGCATTTCATAGCTCTTCTTTCTCAGACCTCGTTCGTACTGCTGCCCGAGCCAAAGTCTGTCTAGGAAGCATTGGCAGGCGAGTTTGAAAAAGAATGGAAAGAACTATTAAATGTAAAATACAACAACCCCATGGAGCAAGGAACATGGGAGGTAGTATTGCTACCATCCGGCTCAAGGCTTGTTGGTGTGAAGTGGGTGTTTAGGCTGATGGAGAGGCAGATGGAATCATTGACAAATTCAAAATGTGCCTAGTTACAAAGGGATTCTTGCAAGTGGAAGGTAAGGATTGCTTTGAAACCTATGCACCTTTCAGTTGTTATACCACAATGCGTACCATGCTCGCCATTGCAACAGTCAAAGACAATGAGGTACAACATCTTGATGTCAAGAACGCCTTTCTTTATGGAGAAATGGACACTATCGTCTACATGAAGCAACCGAAAGGTTATGGCGACAGGAGCAGATGAGTATGCAAGGTTGTGAAGGGATTGTACGGGTTAAAGTAGGGTCCTCTTCTTTGGGATCGTAAGCTGCAAATTCTCGTTGAGTTACTAAACTTCCATCGATCAACTTACAATGACTACTTGTTCCTACATTATCAGGCTGAGGACAAGCGTCCCGACTGCTACGTACTTGTCTACGTTGGCAATATCCTGATCATCGGCCCATCGCCATACTTCATCCATGTGACTACTTGTGCAATGGCATAAGAGGTCAATGTGAACATGAAGATGAGCTGTGAATACTACCTCGGTATGAACATCAAACGCAACCGCTCTGAATGCATGCTCAAGGTGTCTTAACAGTTGTATGCAGCCAAAGTGTATGAACGATTCGACATCCCTGATTGTCACGTAATGCCTAATGCAACAGCTGTTGATCCATCAAGGACCAAGGGGGAGAAGTGAGACCGACTATAGGAGGAGAGTGGATTCCCACATGCACGCTGCAAGCTGTACTGAACTAGACCTGTAGTTTGTGGTGAGCAACTTGGCGCATGGGAATGAGATGTGTAATGAAAGTGATTACAAGGAGTTGGACCATGTACTTGGGCACTTCCAGACCACGTCTAACATGGGGCTAGTCCTTGGTTAGTGAAGCAATCTGGAGCTTGGCTGCTATGTACATGTAGGTTTTGGCACTACAAAGGAGGACGAATGTAGCACCACATGATTTGTCTATCTCTTTTCTAGAACGAGTATTTTAGTTCAGGTAAAGCTGAGAATGTCGCGACAATAACACCAGCTCAAGAGGTTACCTATCTGAGAAACCTCCACAATGAGATTGGTTTTCCACAACATGGTCCAACAGTAGTTTACGTCGACAACAAATCAGCCATTGACCTTGGAAATGCTACAAACTTCGAGGGGCGGACGAAGAGTATTGCCATCTATAGCCACTACATTCGCTTGAAGGTGATCGACCATATGATTGTTCTCAAGCACATTCTAGGAATAGCGCAAGCAATAGACTTCCTAACCAAAAGTGCCTCAAAAGACAATTTTCACAAGTTTATGCACCAAGGTGGATTTATGCATAGTTCCCACTCGTAGTATCCCCTAAAGAAGTGCGTACTCTGAGACACATAGCAGTCTAACACACGCGCCAATGCCATTAACGGTCTCTAGACACAGAAAAACGGACGTTTGTGCCTCATGTTGCACGGGACAGCTTCTGTGGAGCATGCAGTAGAGACCTAGAGCCGTAAAAAAATTTCATCTAAAGCAAGAAATCCCCAAGCAACAGTTCGAGTTCTTCCAATGCAAAGAAACTCAATCATGCTCCCTCTCGAAGTGACAACTGAAGAATTCAAGCCTATCCTCCCTTAGCAACATGCTCACATACGACAATAACATTGTGATGCAAAAGGTAATTTCTTCTCTCAAAAGACAAGTAGTTTGGAAGGCTCAATTTAGTCTCCAATCAACTTAAGAGACCTACATTAGAATCCAAATATTCAACATACTTTCTTTTTTGTGGACCTCGTTGAGTTTGCAAAGAAGAAAAAGAAAATTGATGTGCGGAATGGAGTTTGGGGGCAAGGAAGGTGTTTCACGATGAACTCGCGTGAAGTGAGCAGCGGCCGTAGTAGGCTACAAAAGCAGGGCCACAACATACTTGTCTACCGCACTAGCCTCTTGTGCCAGCAAATTTTGTGGGAGAGGAGCGAAGTGGAGCAACTGTGAAGGACACAAAGGGGGGTGAGCGAGTTGCAAGAATGGCAAGGGTGGCAACAGGCGGTAGGCGTGCCGCAATGGTAGGCTTAGCAGTAAAGCTACCTGCCGTCGCACCTGGAAGTGAGGGCAACAAGCAAGCGAGCAAGCTTGCCAAAAAGAAGGCAAGCAGACTCGTGAGCTCGCTTGCCAAAGGGGTGATGGACAAGCTTGCGACTTCTGTTTGCCCTCCACACACCCCCTCCACTACTGGACAAAACCAAGAGAGAGAGAGAGAGCCGGGAAAAGGATGAAAGTGTCAACAAGAAAAAGATAGATGGCAAGAGGAGAAGGTCAAAGCTCACACGTCGAGTAGTTCAGCAACAATGGAGGAGTTTCCAAGCATGGGAAAAACGAGTGGCAACACCCTAAATCCAACTATAGTAGCCGAAATCGTGGAGATCTTGGATGAAGTAGTGTAGCAATGAATTCAAAGGATCGTGGGAAAAAATAGCGTTAGAGACACTGAAACAATCAATTATGCCTGTATAATAGCCGCTGGACGTGAGGGGGAGAGGAGAATTTTTTTTTACTTCTCCCCAACGACATTTCCACCCACTAAAAAGTAGTAGAGAAGCTTCCAAGCAAAGGGCAAGTCAATCAAATCACCCTCACATACAGTAACATGTGCCAAGAATGCCCCAAATTATTTCTACCATAATTTGGGGATCCTATCTCATTGTACAGGCGAGACGTAATTCTGGCATCGAGATCCATGGGGGGGGAATGGACCCTAGAGCTGTAGAATACAGCGTGCTACATGCACAATAGGGGTCTGCATGCATGCTCATCCAAACTAGTCAGTAGCTATGCAATGTGACTACGCACTATAAAGTCTTGGGCTAAGTCCAGTCAGGATGGGACTACACCCAACTAAGCAGTGTGGACCGCCCTACATAGGCTGTTACATCAGTGCAACTCGGCAACAACATGCAAGGTCTAGAGTGGGGACTACTCTGCATCAATGCATGCATGCACAACATAATATTGCATCACAACATGCATGCACGAGTCATCAGCCACATGTAAAGCGTGAGGCGGGGACCGATCTGCATCAACAAAACCATGCACGACTTAGCAACAAGAACTACTGGAGGGGCTACTCCCTACAAGAATTTTCCTAGTGTAGGAATCTTTCCACCTATAGCGAGAAGCTTCTACCATGCTGGAAAGCTGTAAAATTGCTAGTAGTTTGTTATAAAAGGTGGCCAACCCAGCTGTCCTCATAAAACAACTTAGTCATCACCGATGCTCTCCGCCTAAAGTCAACCACAACAGCCTCCACCAGTCCGAGAAATCACTTGAGGTCAAGACTTTGCAGAAACTCTTTTCAAGACCCTAGTATGCTTGGCAACAATTTTCTAGCCTAGGCAAGAGGACGCCCTTGACTACGTAAAGGCATGATTACCTCACTCTAGTGGCCAGACTGTTTCCAAGACTCAAACTACTTTGATTAAGCTGTCTTGCCAGACGATGCCCACCTATGGGCTAGGAGATGTGTCTAGGGGTGAGAGTCCAGAGTTGTTTTCTAATTGAGCTAAGTTTGCTCTACCATCTCTTATAGTATAGTTGTGAACAACTACAATAATTCAGATCCAACATTCTCCTAGTCCCAGATTTCCACTCTCTGTATGCTTGCTCTCCAAGCACAACGCTCTCAGTAGCAAGGAACCTAGCCCGTGTTTCACCCCAGAAACATCAACACTCCTTATTAATAGTGCATACGAGGCCAAGGGGCAAGAGAGAGGGCGGATGTTTCACCATCCCCCTTCGTCCATGGTACCGTTGATTGTAAGGTTGAGGAGTGGGGGTGTTTACCCCCTCCTCCCTCTCACATGGGCTGGTGACCACAGGGGTAGATGGGGGAGTTCTCCCCCTTTTCGCCCTTTGTACATGAGCTAATTATCCTAGGGGAAAGAGAAGGATCTTCTCCCCCTCTCCCCCCCCCTACGAGGGTCGATGAACCAAGTGGGAAGAGAAGGGGATGTTCTCCCCCTCCCCCTATTGCACATTGACTGACGACCCTAGTGGAAGGGGAGGGAGATTTCTCCCCCTTCCCCCCTCTCAAGTGCCCATAGATTAACGAAGGAGAGAACAAAAAATCCTCCCTCCTCCCCTTATGAGTGGAGGAGATGAGCCCTGCAAACGTCAAACACATTGGTTTCATGAGTCTACCACATGGTGTGTGCACTGTAAACAGAGTTGATGGCAGAGAAAAGTTGATTCAAGAGGAATGGGGTTCTCCTGTAGAAGGTTGTAGTGAGCTTTTGTTTCCACATGACATATATGTCCAATGGTGGGTAGATCGTAAACTAATCTTATTGTGTGTTCTTCAAGTGTGCTCAAACAGCAACAACACAATTCACTAAAAATCTATTGTAGTAGAATAGTGCAAACTGAAATTCTCTGTCTTCCTATCTCTTTATGTCTCTCACTATCTCTCACTCTATCACTCTATTTATCTCTCTTTTTCTCCCTCTCTCTATTTCTATCTCTCTCTATCTCTATCCCTCCCTATCTTTATTCTCCTCTCCCTCTTTCTCCCTCCCTCCCTCTCTCTCTGGATCTTCATCCCTTGATTTATCTTCTTCTTACTACCCCTTGGCTCCCAAAGAATATTCTACAATCGTGGAATCACTCTTTTGATTCTTTTGAGCACATTCTTTTAAAAATATCGTTTTTCTTGAATTTTTTTTCATGAGAGAAATATATACATACTTATCTGAAATATACTAGTATTATGATTTTACTAATGTGATATGTGTGTGATAACACTTTTGAGTCATTGCACCTATAAGTGTATTTCTTGTTATGAGACATAGGTTACACTCGTTTATGTTGATCTTGAGGCCAAAAAATCATTTTCTATGATCGTAGAGTGATGAACATCATTAACTTCTGGTAGAGAGCATGATAGGCTGTCGCCTTTACAATCTGAATGCTATTCGATTTCGTAGGAGGGACTCATCCGTTGCTAAGACCCCCAAATGCGAGACAATGTATATGGTTGAGTGCAATCAATTTGTATGAAAGAGTGTACTTTTCACACAATGAATGTGCAATGATATAAAATTTCAATTACAATTAGGTTGCAATGTTAGTTGTCAAGAGAGGTAATTATTTTGTGAAGATTAGGATTGCATAATTGGCACAAAAGATTTACCACACGAACATGTGCTGTTGTTTGTCGTGAGTGTTAGATATTTCAAACAACACAAAAAATGGTTATTGAGGAGGAAAAACTATTCCATATCCATAAAATGTTTCCACACATGTTGACAATATCATGGACAAAAAATGTAAATAGACAATCAAAATCGTTTAGACCGTGAAGAAAGTAGAATCTCGGGGCTGACAGTCTGAAACTTTCCATTGAGGGAATGAGATATGTTCTTATTTTTTTCTCTTGAAAAGAAAAATAGCATTCTCTTGTACCCAAATTGCTGAAAACATTGAGTGACCACTCCTTGAATCTATTTCTTTTTATTACAAAATTGTTTATCAATGAGATAAGAGTCCAAACAAATCGCTGTTTACAAAAACGTAAAACGGTTCCGTAAGGACTCTGATTATAAAATGAAAATGAAAAATACCTATGATCACATTAAACATATCAAACTGTACGACTCGCAGTGCATAGGTTTGCACTTTCTAAACATTTACATGGAGTTGGAAATTTCATTGGTTTGCTCTTTTCAATTGAAGATTATTATATTGGATTGAAACATTTTTGAATGGGGATGTCGCACATTGATTGCATCACAAGTACTGTTTCACATGTATAGTCCACATACATAGGCCACATGCTCTACCCCCATACACTAGGCTCATCTTTGGACGACCTTATGAGGACTATAGTAAAGGATTAGTTCTGTTATAGTAAACAATGACACACATGTTGATGAAAAATGATAGTACAATATCGTCGCCAGGTAGACGACATTCACAAGGATATGAGAAGCTAATTATAGTAATCGATCGGCCGGTTTCAAATGACGGTTGAGATATCAGAGTAAACAGAGATGTTCGTAACTTTTTATCTACTTTTAGTATAGAAATAACACCCAAATACATGTTTAGGCCTATAGAAATCGTAAATCATATTGGAAGTTTTTCGAGCTTGAATGACTAGATAAAACGCACTTCATACTACTTGATGTTATATCATCCATTCATCTCGTTGTTTTTTATATGAGGTACATTTTTTGGCCAAAAAAAAAGCACAAACACACACTAGTATACAAATAAACTGGATGAAAATAAATCTCATTAAGTTCCTTTCTAAAAACTAAAGTACGAGCCAAACAAGGCAAAATTCAAGGTGTGATTAGACATAAGGAACATTAGTGCATTGAATATCCTATTATAATATATTTGTATGTTCATTATGTGCACTTGCCACATACACTTACCCTATGCACTAAGGACGCTTCTAAGAATATAATTTAATTCCCGAATAAGATAGAATAGTATTGTACACTTGGACACATGAGGCAAATCAACGCATTAAGTACTCTCCAAGTGTACTTTTATATGGTGAGCGCACCTGCGACATACACTAGCCCCACGGAATGAGTTCCTTCCTTAGAAGACCTTTTTTGCCACATAGGACAAAAAGAATGATATACTATGAGACAAATGAGTGCATTGAGTGTGCTCTCATTGTAGTTTTGTATTGTGCATGTACACACTTATTACATGCACCAACCCAATGATCATAATGTCTTTCCATAGAAACAATTTTCTATGCCATTGAGGAAACAAGGGTGCAAGGCTGCACGCAAGGTGTGCATGGGTAACGAAGTAAGATCAACGTATGAAAAATGAATTGAGAAGGAAAAAACAATTGAGAGTAAAGTTAATTTTGAATTGAGATATTTTACGATTGTTTATTCTAGGTAGATGATGGAAGAAATGAAAACGATTTGATTTGCAAATTTTTGAACCACGATGATGTACGATCTGCTCATATGTTGTGAAAAGAGAGGATTTTAAATGGAATAAAATACATATTTTTCATTGAGTAGATGAATTTATACGTGTGATCATGTGTTTCTTTAGTGTATTTCTTAGGGTTGAAACGTTTCTTGTACTAGTGGCTTTTATGCAAACTATTTCATTATCATGTCTTTTAGTTATTTTCTGATCGAGCTAGAATTCGGTCCACTTCTCTTGTGTTGTTTTGCATTGTTCTAAGGGTCAAGAAGGAGCTTAGTCTAGATCGGCGGTCTCGCTCGATCCACATCGCAGTGGATTGGGGAATACCTTCCACGTTGCATGTATGCAGCCTCAACCGAGGCCATCAATGATGGCCCTAGATATTGTGCAACAACCTACAAAAAAACTACCGTCACTTGTCAACTTTGCACAACGGCCAAGTGGGATGTGCCATTGCATACTAGGTCTTGATTTTTTGAATTCTTGCTTTCTCACTGAATTTGTAGGATAACCTTTGTGCATCTTGTTAACATGATGAGTGAGTTGCACGTTGGTTGAGCTCCCAGAGGTGGACAAGGTGGTACGGATAATGGAATTTTTTTTTTACAAAGTGGATGTCGAACAGAAAATAATTGGGATACATGTAACCCAAAAAGTACACTGTTCTCATACATTATGGAAATAGTTTAAGGATTGGTGTCAATTACTCCATGGTAAGAGAACACACTTAAGGTACGCACTAAAAAACTAGTGTATTAAATGACCATGATTAGCCATACCTCCCACATAGCCCCATTTTGGGACTAAGTTGGTTCCACACCAATTGGGAGGTAGGTCCTTCGTATGTATCTTTTTTTGAAGCCACTAGAACCGGTGGTATTCTCAAGACAAGCTCTTTTTTTTTGCAAGAACATCCTAAAACATATCTTGGTGCCACTAGCATTATAGGCGAGGATGTTTTCTTGGACTATCCCCAAGATGCACCGTGTTGGTCATGGGTTTGTCAGAAGGTTTCATTTAGGAGCTAATAATAGTAAAAATTTAATAATTTTTTTGATCTGACAAACTTACATTTGGAATGCAAAAAATGGAAGCTACTTTAACATAAGAAATCTAGCACTAATAATGCCAATAGTTCCAATATTTACCTTAAATTTTGGAGTAGTTCATAAAAATCTTAGAAGGGGTGACCGTTAAAATCCACAACATTGGTGAATGCCAGTTACACATGCGCTAAAGAATTTTGTTTGTGTAAAAAGGAAATAAGTGCATATAACGGGTGGCAAAACCACATTAGTAACTCATTTCAAGAACAATTCTTGCTTCCCCCCAATAAAATGCAAACATCTAGAAATGTCCTACATGGAACACTAGAGGACTCATTTCCTTTTACAAGAATGCGAAACAAACAAAGTGTTGATTTTGTTGTTGAACGGGCATTGTCCATCGACGATAGAAATACACGTTGGTTGCAAAAATGTTGATGGAGTTGAATACAACAATAAAAAAGTGTAGGTTATATTTTTGTCATGGATGTTGAAAGCATCCATGATGCTAGTGTCAAATGCACTACTGATGGTGGAAAGAGATATGACTGACGTGATGGACGATCATGTATCCACGTGGATGCTAGTTGCACCAAGGATATTGGATAAGTCATTTTTTGTTGGATTTTGATAATGAGAATTGAGTGGTGATTGCACTCAACATAAAAGCAATGGTGAAACTTCCCAGACAAGGACCGATCACCCAAAACTGACAAGTGCCATTTGCACTTGGAATTGTAACATTCAAGCAAGTTCTAAGCACATAGTTACCATGAGCATTGAATGTATGGCCGACGAGTGCATCGGTTAAATTGTTGACACATGTGCTCAATGCAATATTGTCATAATTACCAATCACACGATAGATAAAAGTACGAATTACACTTTTGTGCAACTCATACCTAATGTACAGGTGCCAGATGCACCACTTATGCGAGTGTAAAATGCACTATGGCTGTGAGTTTTGGTTCGCCTATGCATGTTAGAGTTGATTTTATAACACGCTACAATATGGTGATTGCAATGATAACATGGGTGCCAATCGCACCCCATTGCATCAACAAGCACAAACTAGCAACTTGTTGCCCCGTCATGATAGCTTACGATCAACCACAAAACAACAGTATAATCTATGCACTGGGATGTTCGATTGGCAAGTACCGTAGTGCTTTGTGATTTTGACAAAAAAATATTTTATGGGTTGTTGTCAAAGTTCGTCATCGGGTATATGTTTCATGTTGTATTGTTTGACGACGAAATCAGTTCAAGTGCACTTGTAATTTTGACACAGACATGAAACACAGCGGATCATTTCAAATCCGGCCGACGTGTTTGTGGCACGTCGGGGGGCTACGGTGCCGTTGCTGACACTTTGACTATTGAGCTTTAGATTTCGTCAAACGGAGGGGGGGCAACTTGCGACGAGTCCTCCATCGTGGGGCGCTGTCGTGTCGTGATGCCCGGATGAGTAGCCGTAGACGAACGTGAGGCCGCCGCGCATTTTGGATTCCTGCAGCTAAAATGGGCGTCGCATGCATGGGGTGTCATCGTCGCAGTCTCTCAACCAACCACAATGACGCGCCTCACTTCATTCTTCGCCAAAGTGTCGCCCGACGAGCATCGCCAGAACGTCGCCCGTGCGCTGGCTGCTCCCAAGCCCATCGCTCGCCCTCGCCGAGGACCCGAACGTTCGCGGAATACTCCCCTTGCTCTTCCGGCGTCCGTCAATCCGTCACTTGAAATTGTACCTGTGGGTCAGCCAATGCACGATTCCTCCTCAGGTTCCCCGACTGAAGAGCGTCTTCCGAAGAGGAAGAGAAGGGTCGTTCTGTCCGACGATTCGGGCGACGAAGAAGACCCTGACGTCGCCGAACCGCCCTGTGCGTTGGACGACGAGGAAGATCCGCATGCCACCGGACGGGACTGCATCGAAGCAGCCATCGTGGACGTTCTGTCGGGAAGCCATGTTGCGGAAAGGGCTGCCGCTGACAAGGAGGCTGCCGAGGAGCTGATGCGTGAGCTCGAGCACCATGACGGGGTGCCCGAGGATCTCTCTCCCACGTCCACTCCTAACCTTTCCCCCAAAACGTCCACGTCAACCACATCCACTGCCAAGCGCGGGCCATACATGGATTGGTACGCGCTTGGGCACGTGCCAACCATCCATGCAGCTGTCGTCAAGTGTCATTCATTCCACAAGGCGGTTCTCTTCCTCCGCCAGCACTACCGGCTCCCCGGCCAAGCCTCGGTGTACGAGAAGCTCGCGTCTACGACTGTGCGGGGGTGGTACAAACCGGGCAGCTTCATCCTACGGTCGGCGTACGCGCCAGCACTCGCACGAGCACCACCTGCACCAATGGAGGAGTCCGCGCTGAAGACTCCGCGTGTGCAGGGATCCCGCGAAAGGAAAGCGTACTTCCACGACCATCCGGCGTTGAAGGCCGAGATTGTACGCGCTCTCGAGCTCATGCGCGAGCGCGGCACGCCCTTGTGTAGTGCAACCATCCGCAAAAAGATCCGCGCCATCGTTAAGGAGCGCGGGATTGATGTGGCCGATGGAAAGGATGTGGACGAGATCTTCTCGCGGTCATGGTGTCGCAAGTTCGTCTCCGAAGAATTGAACTGGACATGGAAATGTGGCACATCCGCATCGCAGAAGCTGCCCATGGACTGGGATGCTCGGGCACGCTCCATGTCCCGCCGCGCAGCCTTCTACATCAACCTCTACCGCATCCCACAATGCCTCGTCATCAACGCCGACCATACCGGACTGCAGCTCATCCCCACCCCACGCTACACCTACGCACCCAAAGGCGCCACGGACTTCAAGGTGGTGGGGAAAGACGACAAACGACAAGTGACGGTGCTGGTCGCATCGTCCATGGAGGGACATGTGTTGCCTTTCTAGGTCGTTTGGACTGGAAGGTCAAACGCATGCCACCCGAGCGGCGCATTCGCGACCATGGCGACTCGGGATGGCGCATGGCACTTCACACACACACACACAACCATTGGGCTTTGGTCGAAACGACCAAGCAATGGTTTGCCATGGTCCTGGAGCCGTTCTACATCCGCACGTGCCGCGAAAACGGACTCTTGGCCGAACACACCAAGCTGCTGCTCATCTTAGACGCGTGGCGCCCCCAAGCCACTGAGGAATTCAAGGCGTGGGTGCAGCAGCGCCATCTGTACGTGCAGCTGCTGTACATCCCAGCGGGCTGCACGTCCAAGCTGCAACCTGCTGACGTCGGCCTTCAGTGCCCATTCAAGGCTGAGGTCAGCAAGGCCTTCTCCTCGTGGGTGGGAGACAAACTTCAAGGCACCTCCAACATCAACCTTGGGATGAAGCACATCAAGGACGCGTCTGTTGCATGGATGCTGCGTGGGTGGAAGCACCTGCACAGTAACCAAGAACTCGTCCAGAATGCATGGCGCGAGGCCGGGTGGTCCAGGTGCTATGACGAGGACTTCCAGCGTGCAGCTGCTTCCGACTACGCCGACTTTATGGCGGGGTCGGACATGGATGGATTCGAGCGAGAAGACCTAGTTGTGTGACGTAGAGGGGGGGAGTCAGGTGTGACGTAGGAGTGTGACGTAGGGGGGGGCGATGTGACGTAGGAGGGGGGGTCAGGAGTGACGGTGGGGTGTGACGTAGGAGATGAGACCTTGTACTGCCGATGTGGTTTTGTAAAATTTGCATTCTCAGAATTGTTCTCTCTTCCACTTCCGATTGTGCGAGGCTGTTCCAACCGGACACACCTGTTGACGAAATCTAAAGATATCTCCGAATGGCCCCAAACTGTGTTCACTTGGCAAACATAGCAGAGGCATCAACTTCTCTCATGAACTGCATAAAGTACATCTGCAGCTAATTATTTAATCGTTTTCAATAAAACTAGGAAAATTGCAAACCTGTAGTCGAATTCGTCAATTAGTCAACAAAAAAAACAATTAATATCGAAATCACGTGGCACTAGGGTACCAAGTGAACGTATAAAAACACAAAAATCTCCATTTTTGCCCACAGTGAAGACCATTTGATGTAAATCTGCTACAAAATGTGTCTATAATGACATGGAAACATACTTCCAAAATAGTTACAAGCACAATTTTGACAGATAAATGACACGTATGACAAGGACGGTTTTCTCAAGAATGGAATATGCTTAAGGTGGATAAACTCCTTTACACCCGTAGATGGAGGTGTTGTAAAAGTCAAGTTGGTTGAGCACATATTTCGCAACATGCATGAAATACACGATGGCAAGAGGTCAGGTACTAGAGATGACGCCATGTTTCAATAGATCAAGATATTTGATTCCTATCATTGTATTTTAGCCATGTGAAACTGGATATATAGTATGCGTGGAAAACGTGTAAAACATGCATAAGTATATTATCCAATAACTATTGGTGCTTCAATCGCAACATCAAGTTATGAATAAGTTAGAGAGGTGAATGATCACAACAATTTGGTGATATTTTATCAACGTGATGATATCACTTGGCTTTTATGATATGAATGGCAAAACTATCCCACCAAACAAGTGGCTTGGTGGATGCATGATGTGTTAAAAAACAACCACACATCTCATTACACTACAATTTTAGAGGCAAATATGATCGCGTGACAACTAAGCTCGTGCCATGACTAAGTCATGAGATTTTGAACAGACCTGATATATTAGCATAGTTACTTGAATCCTAGAGATTTTACATCTTATTACATGTATCAGTGAGTATTGGATGCATCAGTACCTTTAAGAGATTATGAGCATTATTCGTCATGGCTGATGTAAACCTGGTTCATGATTTAACATGTCAATGATGATACACTTGGATACATTCTCAATGGCATAACCATCAATATCCTATCACTTGGCGAGTGATGGATTCAAATCATGCAAATCGATCGGTATCGACGATAAAACGGCACATGCGTGTATTGACAAATTAGTTGAAATCAAAAGGACGATTGCGAATGCGGTTTATAGATGTGCCAGAGAATGGGAAATCATATTTTATAGGTCCTCAAAACGTTTCGATGTCAGAGTGTGGATGTGGAAGAATGCAAGGGTCACAATTTTGTATATCACAAGGTCAATCGAATGTTGTTAGTGAACAAACTTGAAGGTGACACCTTGAGTTTATAATCACTTGATGAGTGAACGTGTAATGGAATTTTATAGACAAAAATGCAACAATTGATGTCGGTAACATGAGATAGTCCATAATGGTACAAAAATTTGATGTAGAAGAAAACAAGCGATACTCTTTTTCGTTTAATGCAGTTCCAAAGTAGTATGAAGATCTCATAGTTTTCTCCAAACCAACTATGACGTAGTTAGGATCACGTATAGATCTAGGTTTTTCATCGAATTATTATGAGCGTGGAGATGAAATAGAAGCCAATAACTTATGCTAACAGTATATTTACACCCACATCTTGGTGGTATGATTGACCACATAACATGTCATAATCGAAATTGAGACAAAATAATGGCCTGTGTGTCGTAACTAAATGCTGATGCAAAATGAATTCTTAAGATAGGCCTTGAGAAAAAATATTTCTTATCACATTCTTTCAATATTTTGAGAGATATCTCAAAGTTGAGGGTAGCATGAAATAAAACACGATTTGTATACATCATGCTCTTCAAGCATCATGCGGATGGTTTCTGACCATGCCAAACCTATGGTTTAGCATCAAATAAGAGATATTGATGTGCAAAATAGAACTAACATGCAATTCATTGGAATGAAACCAATCTTCAAGAGGGATCAAAACGACTTCGTTTAGTCAAATGTTGAATACAGCACGCTTCAATGACCTGGAAGGTCATGGTAAAGTGACTAAACTCCCTTGGTATTTGGCATGGTTCAAGTAAAGAAATGTTTTGAATGCAAGTGCAATATGTTTTTTGATTTTGCTATTGTGGTATCTACAGTGGTGGTTGTTTGCTAGATGTCTCTATGGAGGCGATACCATCTACAAGTGCCTCGGATAAAGCATATAAAAATTCTCTATTGAGTGGAAGTAACTTATGTACACAATGAAAGATATTGAAGTAACACATATTCTTGTGACTTGGTAAAAAGAATCAATTGATGGGATCCGAAATGAACCCTTGGACATGTTTACATGAACATAAAATATTTATGAATTGGTCATTGTATGATCACCATATGTGATTTAGAAATGTGTGTTCACAATCACATGGAATTGACACCTGAAAGGTGTTCTTTCAACTTGTATGACATGGATTGTGACCATGGTACACCCGTACGGTGAATGGCATATAATTAACACTTTGTTATGGATACAGTTTATGCTCATTTACATCAGTTCTCTTAGCTAACCTAGTTAAAAGTAATGTGCTTTGACAAGGAAGTGGGCGGTAACCTATGGTACCCATTTCAAATAGGAATGAAGAAATTCTGGTTCAAACCTAGATAATTTAGGTCGAAGCATTGTCATGTCCAATGACGGACGTTGAAAACAATTGTGCATGCCAGAAGAATCATGTTGCATCCTTCAAAGACAAGCTAATGTTTGAAAGAAAAACTAGTCTGCTGAGCAACTATGTCGTAGGACCTTGGTGTCTCCCAACCCTAAGGTAAAGCTAGCATGCGAGTTGTATGGGCTTAGTGGAGCTCGGTTGAGTTAAGCCAACCAACGTATAGGTGTTGCAAGAGGTCAAGTAGATCTATGCACTGTCATGAACTTGCGGTTATAAACCAAGAGGACTGATTTTCGGATATGGATTGCACGTATTGAAAATACTGTAGGGAGATTCCATCTCTATAACAACCCCTCGGAAAAGATCATGTCCGAGCAACATGGGAGGTTTTATGCTGACCTGGACAGTTTTCACGGGGTTGCCTGGTTATTTGGTCACAGGGATGCTCCTTGTAAAGGAGGAGGAGGCGTCATCACAACTTGTTGAACATGTATCACATAGAATGTGGAAAAATTCATCATTTGTACCTTCTTCTGAACTGGCAAGTCATTATTGATAATGTACGTGCCAAAAGACATCAAATATGCCACTCATAAACACGTGTGATGAGTTTTTGGTGAAGGCTCACCACCACTTGTGATGAATGTATAAGGATTCTATGTATCTCATCTTGGTAAAAGCCAAGGGATCACGTGATCAACACTGGATGTTATATACAAATGGCCATAATCACAAAGAACACGTGTGTGATTGATTTTGCATGAATGTGATGCAACCATGTTTTGGATGACAAGAGTTCACACATGAAATTTTGTTTGCGCTTCTTGTTGTTTGGTGTCCATCATGAAGTATGCGATGATCAAACCTCCTTTAGAACCAGGAATATTCAAAATCAAAGGGAGAGGAATGCAGCCTAAGAGCTATTTTTAGGACTAGATATGGTCTTTAAATACAGAATCTGGGTTTCCGGGGCTCGAGACCGATGTCTCGAGGAGTTAAGGTCCAAAATATCATCTCGGTCTACAGTCTTGGTCGACTCCAACCCGGACTCGGTTCATAGGCCGGATTTGAGAAAAAGAGGAGTACCACGATGGGATATCCATCGCGTCACTCCTCCACTCTAATTACCTGCTAGGGTCGTCTTTCGAATGCACCATGCCCGTTTCACATGCAACTCAACATTGATCTCTCCCTCATCGTGTGAGAAAATCCTTGGAAACTTGATTTGAGCGGTGAGGGTGATGAAAAGCAAAATGGCTGAAGGCAGCAGCGTTGGATGCTATCAAAATCCAATGAAAGAGCGGAAAGCCAGATCGGCAATTGACGCACCAAGAGGCTTCCAGATGTAACCTGTACATTATTGAAGTTTCAGTGAAGATTAGAACGATGCCGCGTTCGCAAGGACGAACAGGTGCGATGCCCAGTTCGAGATCGGTCACCAGCGATGCCAGGTTTTTCGACGTCGCGCACTAAAAAACATGGCATCGCTCATGACTTCCGCTACAGACAGATTCGCCACGTGGGTGAATGCTTCTTGCATCGATTTCGAGTCAGCGACAGCTCATGTAAGCGCAGCCACTTCGCGTCCCTTGACTGCAGGATGGATCGAGCGATGCTTGGAGTTGATCGCGCACTAAAAAAAATTGGGACATCCACACGAGTCAAGCATAATGTCTCACATGCCCCGAGAATTTTAAGATACATCTATTATTACCCTACGTAGAGGCAGAGGTAAAACAAATGCATAGTTGGTGATTTGAGAATCCTTCTTTCCGTAATTCATAAAGAATAATAGGTATATACGCACCTATTTATCATATTTCAGTTTTTGGATGATAAAAAAGCGACAAAAATCAAGTAATGACCTCGTGTAAAGCAAATCAATGTGTATAGAAATTATATCCCCTCTCAAAGTGTCAAATTTGTAAAATGATAAGGGATATCATCTTAATATATGCAAATCCTATGAAAAAGATAAGTAATTATAAAGATAAATGTTGTGTACATTCTTAAATGGACATAACTCTTGAAGTAATCAATTACATATGTATTTGATTTACCTTCTAAAAGGATAAAAACTTTTATATAGAAATAATGAAAAATAAAGACAGATGTGGATATGGATAAAGATAGATTGGTCCATGAATATTTAAAAAAATTGAGTATAAAGATAGATAAAGATATAGATATAGAAAAATACATATAAATGTGAAAGTAAAGATACTGATTTACATGTAACTTTATTTAAATATATATTTGTTTTTAATTTCTTTTTCGACATGGATTTACATAAAGATATGAAGATACATGTAGATATAAGTAAAATGAAAATATAGATATAGTTATGAATTCCAAATTCAACATTAAACTTTGTATACATAAACATATAATTATGGATATTACCCATATAGAAACGTAAGTAAATATAGTTAGACATTTATATCCATATACGTATATGGAAATCTATCTTTTTATTTCTATGGAAATCTGATTATGTATATTTATACATATCATTATTTCATATATTGCTATATGCATATTTTTGTTTGAATCTATGACCATGTTTACAATTATATTAATGAATATATAATGAAATTATTAATTACTTTATTTCTAATGAAATGTTAACCTTTATTCATCAATAATTTGCATGAATTCTTCATATATCTATAACTTTATACTTACATATTGCGTATTCAGATGTAAATTTTTATCTTTGTATAAATCTTTTTTCTATCCATATATATGTCTATATCCACATCAGTAGTCATATGTATATGCATTTGCATGTTCATATAAATACTTATGTTGGTATAAAGTTTTATATTTACACATCCATATCTGCTGATATTTCAACTTTAATTCCTTTCTCAGCATATTTGAATATTTTTTTAAAATAATATCCCTTTACATTATACAACCTTGACACTTCAGAGGGATTATGTTTTATGTACACATTGACTTGCTTGAATGGAGCTATTTACCTGATTTGTGTTTCTTTTCAAATCATTACGAAATTAAAATGAGAAATGGGTGCGTATATACTTATCGTTATCAGCAACGTCTGGATAAATGGATAATGTAATCACCAACTGGGTATTTGTTGCCCCTCGACCTCTACGAAGGGTAATGATTGATGTACCTTGTATTTCTCGGGGCATGTCAAACATTTTGGTTGACTCGTGTGGATGTCCCGATTTTTTTTAGTGCGCGATCGACTCCAGGCATCGCTCGATCCGTCCTGCAGTCGCAACTGCGCTTAGGTGAGCTGTCGCTGACTCGAAAATCGGGTGCCGAAGCATGCGCCCACGCGGCGAATCTGTCTGTAGCGGAAGTCATGAGCGATGCCATGTTTTTTAGTGCGCGACGTCGAAAAACCTGGCATCGCTGGTGACCGATCTCGAACTGGGCATCGCACCTGTTCGTCCTTGCGAACGCGGCATCGTTCTTGTCTTCACTGTTGAAGTTTTAGTTGTTTTCCTCTACAATTCCTTGGTTTCCCCATCACGCAAGCGTGTGGGACCCCACTCTGAAAGCTCGCTCTCTTTTCACCGCGCGGTATGAACTGCGCAGAAACAGGAACAAGAGTTGCTTACGCAGCGAGGCGGCTAGTTTGTATGTTAGAACGAGGCCATTTTCAGTTGACGTCATTCTCGGTAACTACCCCGGGGAGGTCGCCAGTGACCTGCAGGCCGGCGCTTCCGACACTCTGCTGCTGAGCAGCAGCAGCGCCGGCTGCCAATACCTTCTCCTGCCTTTATCAAGACCTGCCGCAGTCATTGGAGCAGGTATTGAGACGAAGTTTCAGTCGCATCTGTACTTGTCACAGCGCAAGCGGCCAGGTAGCACTGTTGGACCAGGCCAGAGCTGTCGAAGTTCTTGTTATGAAAAGCATTTGCGAGTCGACTCCGGCGATTCCGTGCCGACCAGACGCAGCGAACGCCAGCTCCTCCTGCTCTTACCTGGATCTCGCTTCTCCGCGACGGTCAGACATGCGTGCCGCTCTCACCCGATCAACTCTCCTCCCTCGGCCTGCCAGACAGATCCAATGAGCCGCAGCAGCAGCACCTCCACCGTTGGCTCCGCCAACACCGCCGACACCACAACCAGCGCCTGCAGCACCAACACCGACGCCACCACCACCACCACCACCGCAACGACCACCACTACCACAACCATCAGCAGCACCAACACTACCAACACAAGCACCAGCACCGACACGACGAGCAACAGCAGAAACAGCACCACCACCCCCATCTCTAGCAGCAACAGCACCGGTAGCATCAGCAGCAGCACGGCGGGAGTACGGCGAGTGGGCAAGTATGAGGTGGGCAGGACGCTGGGCGAGGGCACGTTTGCAAAGGTCAAGTACGCCATCAACACGGAGACCGGCGAGAGTGTGGCCCTCAAAGTGCTGGACAAGGACAAGATCCTGCAGCACAAGATGGTCGACCAGGTGCGTGCGTGCGTGCGTTGGTGCCTGCGTGCATGGGCGCGTTGCTGCTTAGGTGCGTGCGTGGGTGCGTGCGTAAGTATGTGCGTGCGTGCGCGGGTGTGTCCATGCGTGCGTGCATGTGAGTGTGCTTGTGTGCCTGTGTGTGGCTTTGCTTGAAGATTGGTGCGTCGCCGCTGCTGGCTGCTTCGCTGGGGCTCGCCTTCCCATCGTTTTTGGTACTTTTCTGCAGCTCAAGCTTTGGGAGCAGACCATGTGCGTGTGGGCTGATGTTGCCAGCCAATGCCATGTAGGGCTTGGCGGAGTGAGTGAGGGGCCTTGGAGTGGGAGGACTGACAGCTTATTGGACGGGCG